>JAQJVL010005104.1:0-38111 GCA_035578905.1 Stictocephala bisonia
AGTCCACAACACGAAGAAGCATCTATCCCTATTTTTAATGTGTAACAGACCCTAGACTTGGTAATAATAATTGTGACTGTCATTTACACAGCCTACCCCTCCCTCATCAATGACCATCCAAACATTAAATCTTTTCTTTTTTATTACCTCTTTCGGTGTCAAGTTTTTACACGATTCAGGGCACTTCACCTCTGCAATGGCATTATTACCTACTAGTCCGAGTATTAGACTAGAATCTAATCATCTAATCTAATCTAAGTCGTCGGATCTAATCTAATCTGTTAGATGTCGCACCAAGATAAGGTACTTTTTTTTATAAATAGCCCACACTTTGATACTGATAACGAATAATGCTCTTCAAGCCATGATATTGTGTTGATATCATTCCCTCTTCCATAAATGGAAGAGTTAATCGTTGACTGAGTCTTTATGTTTGTCACGACCCTGAGAAGAGGTCTGCTGAGCAAGTCCAGATGTTTGAATACCTCGTAATTAAATCTAACATGTCTATTAAAAATACCAACTCATCGGTTATGATGTTTTGTTGTCGCCATTATAGAAGTCCAACATGCATTTCTTTTTTCTTCCGTTTTGCATTTAAGTATAGCCTAGATTTCTTACCGCTTCTTTTCATCATTGTCTTGTAATTGAAACTATTAAAACAACTGCAGAGGACGCAGGCCAAACAGTGACATAGCAAATAAAGATTTACTAGGGATAATCACACACATAACTAATCAATCACAAACGCAAAATATTACTCCAAGAAAATTTCAGCAAAGGGGCAACTGTACAGTGTGTGTACGATGTGCGGTGTCGTGCTTGTGGGAAACAAGTGGCTGTCGCGTCGCCGGTTGACCATCCTAAGTTTTTTGAAGGGCTAGTAGTGCAGTAGGCTCTGACGGCCGGCGCGGTTTTCGGTCAAAATATGGTTTTGTAGTCACCTATTTCGGATGCTTTTTTCAACGGATTTTCTTGAAACTTGGTGATCGTTTAGTTGAAGAGTTGCATCATGCCTCTTGAACCTTAGAAGTTTGTAAATATTGGTCAAAAACCTTGGTGACCTTACAAAAAAACCATATAAATCAAAAATTTCAGATAAAAATATCTATTTATTTTAATTTATTTTTTTGAAATATCAGGTACAAGGGGCATGCCGCAACTCTTCAACTTTACGATTACCGAATGTTTAAACAATCCGTTAAAAATTAGTGTCCGAAACAGGACACTATAAAACCATGTTTTTAGCGTTTTTCAGAGGGGTGATGAAGACTATTAAGAGTTAAAAACGTACGACTGTACTACAGCGAACTTGTGTAAAAACTTGTGTTAAAGACACAACAAATTAGAAATTCAATGAGTGTTTTCAGTTTCATTAGAAGTAGAAGAAAATAAACTCGATTTGTAAAATCCTATTACTTAGCTAATCAATATGTATGCGTACATTTGTATTACTAGGCAATTAAAGATAGATTAAATGATCACAAATAAGTAGGAGTGTGCGAGTAGCCTACTCGAAACTTCGAGTATATGATCGAGTATTTTACTACTCGAACTCAATTCGAAGCTTCCGAAACTACTCGAAGTTCGATCGAGTAGTTTTATTTCACGAAATATCAGATTTAATTCTTAATTTAGTTTTAAGAGTAAATAGTTTTATAAGTTATGAATAAAAAATGTGCGCTTCCTTGTGTTTTATTTTACCCTTAATCATACGTTATCAGTTTGGTACGCATAATTATGAACTAAACAATACGCCTAAGAATAGGTAGTACACGACGACAGTCAAATGAACTAGTCGACGTATTGAACTAGTTCAATTCAAAGTGAACAACAGAGCTGGGAAGGTAGCGATCACTGTAAATTGTTACCGTAGTAGTGATCATACATGTTGGTTGTAGAGTCTACTAGTCACTTGTAACCTAACCTAAAATAGCATGAATAAAACAGAAGTGCTGGTTAGTGTTTTTATGACCCAAGAAAGGGGACGAGAGATCCGGTTCAAGATGCTCAAAAAGACTTGTTGCCGATACAAATCTAATAGCATTATTGATTATATAATCCTACAATAGATAAACCATCTAATAGGAATATTTGTGGCAGTAATTTTGTGAGTTTGTTTAGCCCGCAACCACAGCTGGTTTAAACTGCATTACATTTACATGGGACTATACTAGGGCTCCACAATGGACCACAAAAACTGCTGATATTTTGAGACTCAAAATTTAACATTGGATGGGAAATCTATTTGTGTATAAAATCAATGCTAATAGTCAGTAGGTCGTGGAAATTATGCATATTTTCGTTCATATCAATAATACCGTTAAATCAAAAAGGTCTCGAGAACGGGTCATTTTACATCCCAAGAATCGAACTTCCCATCTTTTCTAGGCGAAAGTTCATCTCGGTTGTAGTATACGTACGTGCAAGGAACTGTTCAGCTCCTTTTCAGAACTGAAATCATCGTATATTTCTTGCGAGTTGATTGAGGTCTATTTTGTTTTTTAATCTGAGCAGGGAATCGTCCAATGATTTGACGTAAGAAAATACCGTATCATATCATATAAAATATAGTACTGTAATGGCATTCTAGCAGTGTATGACAACATTATTGATTTATTTTCCGTTAAATAAAAAATAGATATATATATATATATATATATATATATCCGTGGCGAACGTCTATTAGTTATTATTCCGAAAACACCTTGGATCGCCAAAAAACAATCACGAATGAACCCAAGTGAGGGAGAAACATGTTGGAATACCTTTTCTAAAAAAAGTGTGACGAATTTTGAAATTCGGAAAATAATTTTTACTGAACTGAAGCCTTATCATTCACAGTCTCGTTTTTTATTCACAAGTTTGTAATTTAGCTGCCCAAAATCTTCACTGTATCACTAGTTGACACTTAGCTGATATTTCAGACTGCATCTCGCCACCAATATCGATTAGACCTATTTATATTAGCTGACTACATCTATGGTTTTTATTCGATTACACCATGTTTTCATGAATTTTTCGTTATGACATAATTATTTATCTGTTGTTCAGTGTGGCCTCATGTATCGAAGTAGTTTCAAGTTACACATATTCTATTACCGATCATAATTTTAAAACTAAGTCATCCTAAGCGACTTTAAAATTTATTTTTAGTAAACCTGCTTCGTTATTTTCGATTGAACTACAGTCTTAAGTCATCCAGATTTTCGAATTTGATTATATAATGCAGAGCTTATTTCCGGTTAGTTGTAACCTTGTTATTACTGGATTAAATACTCAGAATACAGACCCACTCTTCTTGGCGTGTACACAATCAATTTTTTAATGAGAGGAGGCAATTCTGAAAGCAAATGACTGCATTTGGCGATGACGCCTGAATTTTAGCATCAGTTTGGTTAGATGCAGCTTTTGCCAACAAGCATCGCTATGTTTTCGCGATACACTTTGAACTGAACCACCAGATAAACATATCAGCCGGCTGTGAAACAGTATAATTAGCTTGCATAGAAAATCTGATCTGTGATATGAGTGAACAGATTAAATCTTTATAATCCAAGTTATTTCAATTAATAATATACTTTCTTAATTTCTTACATAATATTAGTTCTGAAAAAAGGAAAAAGGTTAAACAAAACAATGCCACATAAAAACGTAGGAAGGCAGGAAGTAAAAAGTTTTTATTTATCAAATGTTACAGTTACAAACAACAAATTAAAATTATTGTGTTCAGTTTAGATATATATATTTACGAATCTGGCAAAACTTAACATAGGCTTAGGATGGTGTCTGCCTTTTACAGTTGTCTTGGGTAAACAGGAAATCCTTCTGTAAATACTCGCTTGAAAATACTCGATACTCGAAAAAAATGCCAACTACTCGAATCGACTCGAACTCAAAAATCACTACTCGCACACCCCTAATTACTTAAGTGATATAGTTGTTAACATTGGTGCGAAGTCCAAGTAAAATGGCTTCATATATTCACTACAATAGTTAACAACATGAACACATTTGGAAATGATTCTTTAACAAGAAAAGGCATTATTATAACTACAATACACCAAATGTTGTCCATCAATATTAATTGATGTAGATCATTCATTTTGAAGGGAGTTTTAGAAACTTCAATGAACTAAAATGATAATAGTAATTACCTGTAGATAATGAAAACGTATGGGACTGAAGCTTAAAGTTTTCACAAGTACAAATTTGGTCAGATCCATACATTTTGTGAGGCAAGTTGAAGGTTATCGCGAATGTGTAGGATTTATTGGATGACAATCTTCTGTACTTTACAGGCAATGGAACTTTGAATATTTGTCCACAATCAACTTTCTCATTGAATTTAACTGTTTCTTTGGGATCCAAATAACTGCTGCTTGGCTTTATTTCTATAGTGCATTCACACTGGTAGTTTTTTGTTGATGATTTGCCTGAAATTAAGTGGCAAACGTACTTTATCACTTGTAGGTGTGATTGTGAAGGATGATTTTCTCATATTTGATGTACTTGTACTGTGTACAATAATATTGAAATCATTTTTATTTTTCTGTGTTAAATCAGTTTTGTCAGAAAATCCCGTTATACATGGTAGTGGTTCACCTTTACCATAAGAGTCACAATTCTAACAACTTCTTCATTAGATAAAATTGTATGAGGAAAGATTTCTTTACAAATGACTTCATGCTTAAAAGTACAGATTCTAATGTGCTTCAGTTGCGACAAAATATATTTACGTAAAATTGATCCAACTTCAGAAGAAGCTGAAAATAAGTTACATTTTACTCATTAGCTTTAAAATACTTTATAAGAGGGCTGTTCAGAAAGTAACCTCCGTTTACTCACTGTGTGGGAAGTAGAGGGGGTAGGGCTGACCTCTTGCGCTAGCCCGCACAGCAGGTCAATGTGGAAGAGTTATTGGAATAACTCATATTGGAAGAGTTATTTATTTTTAAAGATCGTGTTAAAAAGTAAGGATCGTGAAAAATAAATGAATGAACAGGTTAATTTTGATTCCGAAATAGTTTTTAATATTGTATTTTCAGCGACTAAAAAACAGAAGTAACAACCAACAGCGATTAACCAAAAATATCACAGCAGCCGCCATTTTGACAATTCCAGCCAATGGGGTCACGTGATCAAGGCCTATAAATTGAGTTGTTGAACATTATTTTCCATTCTTTTGTGAATCCCTCTGGTCTGAGGAAGGTGAGCGTGGATCACCGAAATCGATCGTGATATTTGTGCGTTTTGTACTTGTATTGTAATATATTTGTGCATTTTGTGCTTATATTGCAATAAAAATTTATTGTGTGATGTTTACTTGTACTGAATTATATAGAATCACTCCCTGACATTGAGTTAGTCTCAATTATTGTTTTCACTGTTTTGTTTTTTCTCTCACAATGACCTTGACGTATCAAGTAAGAGATGGCACATGCATTCGTCTCTTTTTAGAAACATGTTTTTAAACAGTTATTATTTTACTTTAATGTTATTATTTACTGGAGTGATTGTTTCATCTTATAAGATGAAACAATCACTCCAGTAAATAATTTTTTAATTTCGTTAGGCCTTTCGGTAACAAAGTTACCATCTTCAGACACAGAAACTAAAATAACATTGTTTACATTTGATTGATTTGAAATAAACATATGGAATAATTTAAATAAGAAAATAATAAAAATGTTTATAAAAAATTGTATAAATTTAAAATAATAATGGTGAGTTTTCAAATGTTCCTAGCTCGTTATTAACAAGAATTTCTTTAAATTTTTTTATATATAAGCTTTCATAAGCATCTAATTGTTCTTTATTTTGAACTTCTTTTAGTAAATTACATTTTGTAAAATTATAGTTTAAATTGATGCAGTGTTTTGCTATCGCTGATTTTCCTTCTTGATAATTTTTAAAATGATATTTGTGTTCTTTAAATCTTGTTGAAATTTTTCAACCTCTAACTTGATTGATGACAGGTTGCAGCACGGTCGCTCCCATATTCCGTGCCTCAAAATTTAACATTGGATGGAACTATCTTCTATGTATAGTAAAATCAATGCTTGTATCTACTGTACGAACCTCTATACAGTATAGAGAACCTCTATACTAACGTGCTATAGAACAAATAAGTTTAATTAATACACTACGTAATACAGTATCTACATTGATCACATTCCTCTTAAATTCATCACTTCTTTTTCTTATCACCATGAGATACGCTAGCTGTATTGTCGATCTAACTGAACAGTATCAAACACACAATTGAATCTGTACAGTCTAATGCTACCTGCAATTCCAGAAGTCCCGACAATCAGAAGTTGAGTTTCCCTGTTTTGACAAGAATTAATTGGAAATATATATTCGTCTTCATGAGGTTCTTGACCGTGGCTAATTTGTCTCATTAAGGTCAAATTCATGGTTTAGAGGTGTTTGGCTCATGATATTTGTGCTATTAGGGTTCCTCGTTATCTTGAAAATTGAACAAAATTAGTTCAGCTGATTAGAGCCTTGCAACTAGCGGCTATCACGGCTCTGATGAAGCTGTGATAGGCATCCACTATTAAGTGAATATTAAAATTGCTTTCAGAAATATTACTAAGCCTCAGAAAAATCAGACAAATGATGAAGACTGGAACTGTCAAGGGTTACGATTTGGTACAATTAATATACTGACAAATAAAGTAGAAGAATTAATGACATAATGAAGGAAAGAAAATTAAATCTGCAAGGACTCAGTGAGACGAAATGGAGATGTAAGGGAGAAAAATAACAGAGATGGATATAAACTGTTTTGGAAGGGTAGCAGGAGAGAAAAAATGTCGGTTTGCGATTATAATTAGATTTAGTAGCCAAGCCATGTTCAGTTGCAACCCGGTTTTGTTGAGGTGTCAAATGGCTAGTTAAACATTTATTCAGTTTTCCAAAATGTTCCTTAAAAAAAACCCCTGTAATGCCTACACTCATATTTCTATCACTGTTAAGAACTGCGGAGAGGAAGAGCAAACTGAGTGTGATCTCTATATTGACTGTTTATGTCACTAATCAGCCACGATTGACTCAGTCACATCTAAACTTCGCCAAACTGGAAAAAGTGATAACTGTAACAGTTTTATTTAAAAGTTGTTGGGCTAATAAAGAAACAAGTACGACAGAAAAGAGGCAGATCATCAGGTCAGTGAAAATCTATTACAACTGAACAGTGCAATTTTGCTTTCAACAGAAAAAAAGAAATGTGCACAAAATATTTATCGTGTTAGTAAAACACAGGAAAAATAGTACAATCACAATAAGAATTGTGATAAGAATTTTATAGATGGGACTTCAGTTTCAGTGTTGAACCGGGTATTTGTTCCGTTTAAGAAAAGAAAAATTACTAGAAACTACTTAAACTCAAATTAATTTGGTTAGCTCATTTAAGTTAAGGTTTTTTGTGGCATCAAATTACACACATGCAATACTACAATAATGGTTTGCACAGTGACTTACTTGAGTATTTCTGAAAAAACAAGATATAATGATAAACACAAGATAACATGAACCTTTATATGTCAATCAGATCCTTATCTTCTCGTGCAGACTATAATTACAATAATAACAAGTTTTTTTATCAGAACAATTCTTATTATTGAGATCGACTTATTGTTAGTTGGAGATCTTATAGTAGCAGGGTAAAGTTATAGAAGTTCAGTTTATTCTCCTTCTTCCGCTTCTAAATGGATTTAAAGACAAACATCGAATTTCAATGTTTTATTGGTTGAGATTTGAGGCAGATGTCTTCAGTATGTAGCTGTTTCAATGTGGTTTCTTTTCATCAGGAACAGATACCACTGTACGGTACTACAGCAAACTGTGTTAAAGAAACAGAAACCTTGAAATTCAATGTGTGTCTTCAGTTCCATTAGAAGCAAGGAGAATAAACTCAACTTCTAAAATCTTATTACTTCTATATCAATACAAGATGTATTATTAGGCAATTAAGGATTCATGAATGGTCACAAATAAGTAATAAAGGATGGTAATGATTTTATTAAAAGTAAAGCAAACTTTTACAATAGCAATTCAAATTTAAGATAAAACTATAAAGTTACTCATTACTCGTATAACTCAGAGTGCAGGAGATAATGAATCAGCATACAGAATGACATAAACTGTACAATATGGTAAATACAGGGTACAACTAATAGCTAAGAATAAAAAAATATTATGTTTAACACAACATTTACAAATTAATTTTTTTATTACCAAATAATCTAGCTGAATTTGGTATTGCTTGGAAGAATGGAAAAATATGAATAACGCAAAGTATTTCCTTTAATAACTGAAGTGCTGTGGTTTTGTCAGGTTTAACAACGCTACTTGCAAGTAATTGGCAGCAAGCTCAGGCGTGTTGAGGGTGACGCCTGACATTGTTTATTTGTTTTTTATTATTATAAATTATGTACATTTTAATGTTATATAAATATTCAAAAATAGTAATATTGTTTTGAACATATTGGCTGTTCCATCAGTTTTAATTTTTTTTAATTTAGTAAATGCAATAAAATAAATAGAAAACTAAAGTAGACCTATTTAAATATCTATTTGGGCTTGATACATAAAAAAAACTTAAGTTATTCATTGCTATGTTTTCTTATTTTAAAACTTAAAAAAAATAGAATGCTTAAAGTGGTTTACATACCTGCATTCAAGTAATCCAAGTCGTTGCTTCTGCAACCGGTTTCAACTCATCATGAGAGTCATCTTCAGGCCGTACAAGGATGTAATAAAATGTGATCACTTCATATGAAGGTCGTCACGAACACATAACGAACAACGGACACTACGAATAACGAACACATAACAAAACACTTAAAAACGTTGACATTAGTGAACAACTAAAAATTCGCGACGCGTGCCGGGCTGGAGCGTAGTCTAGACTGCCACGGTCAGGGTCATTGGCAGTGACGTCACATCCTTATCTGTTGTTCCAAATTCTATGAATAGGACTCCTTTCCCTCTCCAGTATCTTAATCGCTGTATCGTAAATAAAGTTTGATTGGAAAGACAGTTCAGTACATTTTGTTTATCTGATTTAACTGCTCTGTATATTTCAAATTCTTCTAATGTATTTCTATTGTAACGATCCTGAGAAAAATGAAGAATGTCCATGTTATTATCAATGCTTGTATAATTATGGTTGTTTGAAATTAGGTGTTCGGCAAAGTTTGAGGTCTGGGGGGATGTGGTTTTTCTAGGTATATGTTCTTTGAATCGTTTTTTGAATGAGCGGGAAGTTTGACCAATATAATATTTTGGGCAGTCGTTGCAATTAATCTTATAAACCCCATTCTTGTCGTGTATTGGTATGGATTCAAGTGGCCGTTCTTTCAGTAAAGTTTTGAGTTTGTTGCCTGTTTTAAATGATACTATGACGTTGTTTTTGGACATTAAATTACTGAGTTTGTTGCTGAGAAAAGTGCCATAATTTGCAGAAATGTAGGTTTTTCGTTCTTCAGTTATTTTTAGAGTTTTATTTTTGTGTTTATTAATAAGTTTATCTATCATACAGCTGCTGAAACCATTTACAACGGCAATGTGTTTTATTATATTGATCTCTTCATTGAAATCATTTGGTTCCATTGGTACAGAGAGCATCCTGTGTATAAGACTATTGTATGCGGCGAGTTTTTGGGAATGAGGGTGGTGTGAGTCTGCATGTATGGTTTGGTCTGTGGATGTTGGCTTCCTGTATATTTTAAATTTAAAATTGTCATCGTGTTTTGTTATTGTTAAATCCAAAAAATTGAGTGTGTTGTTTTTTTCCTCATCGAGAGTGAATTTTATGCTTGGGTGCATGTTGCATAGATAATTATTCAATAAGGACAGTTGTCTGCTGTTTCCATTAAAAAGAACTATAGTATCATCTACGTATCTATGGTAAAATATTATTTTGTCTTTGTGCCGATTGGTATCTGTAAAAAGATTATTGTTTTCAATATGGTTAAGGAAGATTTCTGACAAGATGCTGGAGAGAGGGGAACCCATAGCCAGGCCTTCCTTCTGCTGATAAAACTTATTTTCGAATTTAAAGTAATTCTGTTTTAATACTGTTTCGGTAAGATGTATAAGCTGTACTATTGCCTCTGATGTCATTTTTGAATTTTTCTGCAGGTTATTTTTTAAAATCACTATTGTTTCCTGTATTGGCACGTTCGTGTATAAATTGGAGACTACGCTCCAGCCCGGCACGCGTCGCGAATTTTTAGTTGTTCACTAATGTCAACGTTTTTAAGTGTTTTGTTATGTGTTCGTTATTCGTAGTGTCCGTTGTTCGTTATGTGTTCGTGACGACCTTCATATGAAGTGATCACATTTTATTACATCCTTGTACGGCCTGAAGATGACTCTCATGATGAGTTGAAACCGGTTGCAGAAGCAACGACTTGGATTACTTGAATGCAGGTATGTAAACCACTTTAAGTATTGAACAGTGATCCGGAGGCTAATCCCCCAAAAATGAAAATAGAATGATACATAATGCTTGGTACATACGTAAAAATATGTAATGCAAGTCAAATTCTTAAAAACCCCCCTCATTTAAAGAAACTATTCGGCAATCTGAGGGCTGAAAGTAGATGGCATTGTTATTAGCGTGTATAGTACTTCATTACTAAAGTGATATAGTTGTTAAAATTGGTGCGAAGTCCACGTAAAATGGCTCCATATATTCACTACAATAGTTAACTAAACATGAACACATTTGGAAATGATTCTTTAACAAGAAAGGCATTGTTATAACTAGAATACACCAAATGTTGTACATCATTACTAAATGTTTTTGAAGGCATCATTCATTTTGAAGGCAGTTTTAAAAACTATAATGAACTAAAATGATAATAGTAGTAGCGATACATGTGGGACTGAAGCTTCAAGTTTTCACAAGTACAAATTTCATCAGATTCGTATATTTTGTGGGGCAAGTTGAAGGTTATCGTGATAGTGTAGGATTTATTGGATGACAATCTTCTGTATTTGGAAGGCAATGGAACTTTGAATATTTGTCCACAATCAACCTTCTCATTGAATTTAACTGTTTCTTTGGTATACAAATTACTGCTGCTTGACCGATGTTCTTCTATTTCTATGGTGCATTCACACTGGTAATCTGTTGTTGATGATTGGGCACGATTTGCCTTAAATTCAAGAGGTAAAAGTACTATATCACTTGTATCAAACTGGTATCACTTATCTTGTAAGCTACATCTCTAAATTCGCTTAATGGATGATTGTAGTATCTGGCATGTAATTATCTTAAAGGGGGGAAAATATTTAATGACCACAGAATATTTTCCCCCCATGCCATGTATTTGCCAATGTACGTTTATGGGTAGGTTGGTGGGTGCAATGCCAATATCCATATATACATGGGCGGGTGGGTTAATGCCAATGTACACGTATGGGTCGGCAGGTGGGTCAATGCCAATATCCGTTTATAGATGGGTGGGTGGGTTAATGCCAATGTACGTGTATGGGTGGGCAGGTGGGTATATAAATGCGCCAATTAAAAAAAATATATTTTGCTATCATGAATTTCCTATAAGATAGTTATTGATTTTTTAAAGTATGGCTTAATAAGTAAAACTTTAATTTCAAAGACTTAAGTCAGTTTTTGTTAATAATTTTAGAAATTGAGTAAAATATTTAGTTTTTAAGATTTCAGACAGTTATATAACAAAAATTACTGTAGAAATTGCTATAGTCTAATTAATATTATTATATAATAATTTATTATAAATAAGCCTATTTATCTAAGATATTATAAATTATGAAAGATCATACAGGATCAGTATTTGTTTATGTATATTTTACTGTACCAAAATAAACTTTTAACTTTCAATTTCAGTTAATTTTCTAATACTTTAACTTTAATCAGTTAGTTTCAATTTATCCTAACTTTTAACTTCAATAAGTTACTTTTTTATAGTATTAAATTTAACTTTATTCAGTTTTAAAAAATCATTAACTTTCCCAAGTATGGCCTGACCCCTGATTCAGACAACAGATGACTTGCAAATGATTCTGTCCCCATGAGATGGAACATGAAAACATGCTAGTTCTGTTTGAGAACAGAACAATTACTAGAAACAGGTTGAAACTTAAAGAATAAATAGATGTTTGGATAACTCAATCTAATTTCATTAAATAAATCCACTTGAAATGATAATATTTTATTAGAACAAAATGAGACACTTAGTTATTAAATGGAATGAAACTAAAAACAATCATAATTGAACGTATGGAAAAATAAATAATTATTTGGCTACGTTGTCGCCACATACTCCCCTCCCAGTGACTAAGAGAAGGAAGGTTTAGGCAGTGATGTTGAAGAACACTGGCTTTAGTCGGTCTATAGAGACAGAGTCTTCGCCTCAAAGAAGTATAATTTTAAACACTTTGTCTCCTCTAGATACGACTTTGTAAGGTCCGTCATATGTTGGCTGAAGCGGTTTCTTCAATGCAACTTGTCGAATCAACACATGGGAAGCGTTCATGAAATCTGGATGTATAAAATGTGACTTCTTGTGATGATGACGAAAAGGTACAGGACGAATCGATCTCACATGTTCATAAGTTGTGTAACCAAAACCGGAATGTCATTTGCAAATTTAGAATCTTCAAAGAAATCTGCAGGAAATGTAATTGATTGTCCGTAGACAAGTTGTGCTGGGGACATACCATTTCTGGGAGTATGTGTGAATGAAGTCATAGTAATACAATTGAAAGTTTTGAGACCCAGTTTCCTAATAACTGTGCCTTGAGGGATGTCTTTAACCCTAGATTACTGAGCATAAGTTTGAATACACGTCGTTACTGAGCATTCGTCGTTTCGACTACTCCAGTTTTTTTTTTTTTTTAGTTAAAATTTGTTTGATTGGAAACTTTAAATAGTGCATAGTGTAACATCATGTTTCAAGATTATTTTGTTACACATAGAATATTTTTTATTCTTTTTTAAACTATTAAAAAAATGTGAATATGAACATCGGTTTTTTCAAAAAAATTTAACGTAAGGGGTTGGAAAAAAAAGAAAAAAATATTATTTTGCAAGTTTTTTAATTATTTAAGTTTATTAACTTTAAATTCAATCCTCTAGGTACAAAAAAAGTATTTATAATATTCAATTACAGATTTTTTGATGTTCCTGTGCAACTTTTAAAAAGTTGAATTTAGCCATGAGTTAGATTATATAATGAAGTATAACAATTACATTTTAGTAAAGCAAACTAAAAGCTATTGTTTATTAGCAAAATATAAAAAAAAGAAACGGAACATAGAAATAAACTTAAATATAATGGCTATTTCTATTTTTTACTAACAAAATATAAACTGAAATAAACATAAACATATAAGTGGAAGTAAACGATTATGAGAAACTAAGAATATTAAAGTAAATGGAAGATACTATCAACGTGACAAGAGTTCAAAACTTAGAGAAAATTATTAGATTTCTTCTTTGCACTCTATGCAGAACAGTGCCTTATGCTCGCCGCAGATTGCTCGATGGCATTGGCAGCAGTAGCTGGTCGTCATGCGTCTTATTGCGGAAGGGCAGAAGTAGCAAATTTTCCTTCCTTGTGGAGCAACCTGATTGTTGGCGTTGGCATTGTTGGCCGCAGGCAATCCCAGATTTTCTGTGATCATCATGCGCAGATTCTTTAGAAGACTTGTTGATTGCAGCCAGGTTCGCATGTGAGGATCTGTCAGTTCCACGCACAGGTCTTTCATGAAATCCCTGCGCTTTTTGGGAGTTTGAAAAACTGTTTAGGCAGTAGATGATGTACGCATTGACAAAGCATACATTCAACATCCCAAAGAAAACACATAACGGCCACCTCTGAGTTTTTCTACTGCATGACATGTTTGTGCTCATTTGGTCTAACGTGTCCACTGCTCCTTTTGTTTCATTATAACAGTGAATTATTTCTGGTTTGTGGGAGAGTTGGTTCACTGTTGCATTGTCATGCATAATAGAGAGCAGTGTGACTACTTTATTTTTCTTGGGCTTGTTGTTGAAAGGGCTTTCAGGGTCTTGTTGTTGTCAAAAAGGAATATAGAAGTGTTGACTGGTCTATCTCTTCTGTTCTTCAATTCTTTACCTGGAACTCCTTTCCGATTCAAACGGATTGTTCCAACCAATGTCAACTGGTAGGGGGGTTGAAGAAGATCCTCAGCTAACTTTATCCCTATAAACCAGTTGTCAGTAGTGACATTCCGGTTGGTCCCATGGATAGATGTGGTCAACGCCTTTACAAAAAACTCTGAACTGGGCATCCCTCTAGTTTCAGTTTTTTTCCCAACATAGGGTAAGGCATCAAACATGTATCTTGTGTTTGTATCGCAAGCCATGACAATTTTGATGCCATATTTCGCGGGCTTGTTCGGTATATACATTCGAAACGGGCATTTACCTCTGAACGCCAACAACTGCTCGTCTACGGTCACAAATGATCCTGGGCTGTATTTTGTACGGCAGTTGCTAGTGAACATGGTCCACAGCTCTCGAATAGGGGTAAATGGTTCGTTTCTTTTTCTGGCCAACCTTGTAGCCTTATCGTCGAAGCTCAAACAGCACAAAATGAGGTCAAATCTATTAGCACTCATCACGCTTTTGAACCTGTTTCCTGACCACTGGCTGTCAAAAAGCTCTTTGGTGGGCAGATGATTTGATTTTGAAAAAACAGTGTTCACCAATAAGCCAATAAAAGCAGTCATTTCCTAGACTGTTACTGGATTTTTGATAACGGGGTGATCATTATAATTGATTCTAATTCTGTCCATTTCCTGATTGGTAGGTTGGACAATTTTGTTCAACATATCATCGTCGAACATTTCAAAAAAAAATTGACGTGGAGAAATAGCATTTTTGGCTTGGCCAAGAACTTTCCTCCTATTTAAAACAATGTTCCTAGCAGGAGTGCGAACATTTTGACGCCTTGGACGGGTATACCATAAATGCTTATTTTTGGCACGTACCTGAGATCTTCCAAGATCAGAATCAGAATCAGAATCAGAATCTCTTTATTCAACAATTTCACATGGTGAACATGAATGGTGTCATAAATTATTTAAAATCTATTTGCTAAATACAAATTAAAGATTATTAATTAAAAGCTACTTGTGTTACATGTTATATACTTGTGTTACAATAATTGTGTTATATGATAATACAAATTTGGAAGAACAATCATAATTAACTTTAATAATTAGTCAATTATTTATTATTATTTAATGCACAGTTTCATAAAACTCGGAGAAGGAGTACAGTGGTAATTCTATTAAATATTGCTTCAGTTTCAGTTTAAATGTTTTCAAGTTGTCTATAGATTTTAATATATTTGGCAATAAATTATAAAAACGTGCACCAATATATTTTGGTTTTTTACAAAAGAATTGTAAGTTATGTTGAGAAACAGTTACATCATTTCTGTATCTAGTAAAGTAATTATGGTTGTCACTGTTCAATACAACATCATTTATTCTGATTTTCACGGATAGTATAGTTTCATAAATGTATGCGCTATACACTGTCATTATTCTTAATTCTGGAAATCGTGTTTTCACACTTTCATTCCACCCTAGTTCTAGCATAATTCGTATTGCTTTTTTTTGAATAGTTAAAATTGAGTTTAAGTTTTTAATTGATGTTGAACCATACAAAGAAATTCCAAATATAATATGAGAATGGATATGAGATAAATATATTGATATCAAAGTATCAATTGTACATAATTTTGACATTCTTTTTAAAGCATACAAGCCAGAATTCAATTTAGAAATTACTTTGTCCGTATGTTTATTCCAAGAGAGTGAACTGTCCAGAGTAAGTCCCAAAAACTTTACTTCATCTACTTTCGTTATTGAAGATTGGTCCACTTGTATATTAGGGTTAACTTTATTTCTGCACTGTCTGGTATTAAACTCTACAAAATTGGTTTTACTTGGGTTCAAGATTAGGTTATTTTCTTTGAAAAATTGTGTTAACTTAGATAAACTGATAAAGGAAGACATTTCAATTTCATCTTTTGATGATGCACTTACCCTTAAGAGTCGCATCATCCGCATATAAACAAATTTTCTCTAACTCTGGGATTCCTTTCATATAAACGAGGAATAATAGAGGCCCCAGAATGGATCCTTGAGGAACCCCTAAACAAACCGTTTTCAAAGTTGAAGTAGTGTTAATTATAACATTTTTTGTATTTAATTGAGATATCTCAACAAACTGTTGTCTCTTTTAAATATGATTGAAACCAGTTATACTCCTTCCCCTTGATACCAATAGAAGCTAATTTATCCAAAAGTTTAGAATGAGATACACTATCAAAAGCCTTGTGCAAATCCATAAATATACCAACTACTCTGTCACCTTTATCTACTGAATCAATCACAGCTTCAAGGAATTCAGTGGCAGCAGTAATCACAGATTTACTTTTCCTAAAACCATGTTGAATATTATCAATTAAATTATTACATTCTAAATAATTAGTGAATTGCTCAGCCATTGCACGCTCATATATTTTAGAGATTATTGGAAGTAAGGCCAGAGGGCGATAATTACTTGGATCTGTATTATCACCTTTTTTGAAAAGGGGTTTTATTTTTGTTATCTTTAATTTTTCTGGAAAGATTCCAGATAAAATGGAGGAATTGACCAAGTGCAGTAAAGGATCAGCTAGATATTCCACTGCACCTTTTATCAACACCACTGGTATGTCATCATACCCAGTACTGAAGGTATCTTTCAGACTGGTAATGATTTGTACAATCTTATCCCTGTTAATTAATCTAAGGATGTGCTGTTAAGATAAAGGATGTGCTGTGCAGCAGGCAGAGGTGGGTTACCTGCTACGTGAGGGCCATCATCAGGAGCGACGGGGTCATCAACAGGTAAAGGTGAACTAGCGGCAGCAGGAGGCACATGATCAGGAGTGACGGGGTCATCAACAGGTAAAGGTGAACTAGCGGCAGCAGGAGGCACATGATCAGGAGCGACGGGGTCATCAACAGGTAAGGGTGGGTTAGAAGCACAGGTTCTCTTTCTCTTCCTATTTCCAACTGGCTGTGCGTAATACTCATCATCACTTTCACTAGAACTGCTTTCGGAATAGTCTGGATCAGCATCCGTGTCGTCCGTATCTTCTTTATAATCACGCTCAATACAATCTTCTTCATCTTCCACACAATCTTCTAACCTAATAGGCCTACTGTCTCCGTCACGTTCATCTAATTCACTCGGCTCTTCATCAGAAAGAGTCTCATTCATAAATCTTAGTATTTTCGATCTGTTCCCGATTTGCTATGGCTCAAGAACTTATAAATATACAATAAAATCAAAAGTTTTACAGTCGAACACAAGCTTTACACTCTCAAAAACTGTTATTAGCAAAAAAGTGCAATGGCTTAAAAAGTTACGTTATTACTGAGCATTCGTCGTTTCGACGAAAGTCAAACTACTAGTGCCCTAACGATCCACACTACAAGGCTAAAAAACCGGTACTGAGGTCCAGGCGGGGAGGGAGGAAGGTACTGTGCAGTATGGCGCTGTAGAGGGCGGGGCTTCCGAGATCCCGCATTTTTGCAATACACGCGTCGTCAAAACAAGGAATGCTCAGTAATCTAGGGTTAATCAACGATGCCTTCTTTCAATCGTACCACTAGAGGCAGGATGGTACGCAGTAGTTTTTATATGTTGAGTCCCAAGCATTAATGTCAAATTAGAAAAGAGATTACAATCAAATTGTCTTCCCTGGTCAGTGATGAATCAATATATGCCAAAACGAGATATCAATAACTGTAGGACAGCAGAAATGACTTCTTCAGCAGTAACGTTTGAGATAGGGATGGCTTCAGTCCACCTGTAAAATCGATCAATAATTGTTAGTAGATATCGATATCCTTGTGACGATGGTAAAGGTCCCACGATATCTACATTAATATGAGTAAATCTTTTCTTGACACAAGAGTGACAGCTTACAGAAGTGGAAGTGTGACACCATATTTTGCAGCGTTGGCAGGGATGCAAGTTTTTACCCATAAAGCAACATCATGTTTCAGTGAAGGCCAACAGAATCTGTCTTGTAGCAATTTCCCTGAACTAGACACTCAAGGATGAGAAAGATTATAAAGTGAATGAAAAAGAGGACTACGGAAACATTCAGGGATGAAAGGACAAAGTTTCCCAGTTGATGAATCACATATCAGCTCCATACTGATCAGGTCCACCTAAAAAACCCCTTCATTAAAAGAAACTATTAGGCAATCTGAGGGTTGAAAGAAGATGGCATTGTTATTAGTGTGTATGGTACTTATTTGCTAAAGTGATATGGTTGTTAACATTGGTGCGAAGTCAAAATAAAATGCCTTCATATATTCACTACAATGTTACATGCTTCAATAGTTAACTAAACATGAACACATTTGGAAATGATTCCTTAACAAGTAAAGGCATTATTATGACTAGAATACACCAAATGTTGTACATCAATTACTAAATGTTTTTGAAGGCATCATTCATTTTAAAGGCAGTTTTAAAAACTTCAATGAACTAACATGATAATAGTAGCGAGACGGTAAATACATGTGGGACTGAAGCTTAAAGTTTTCACAAGTACAAATTTGGTCAGATTTGTACACTTTGTGAGGCAAGTTGAAGGTTATTGTGATTATGTAAGAAATATTGGATGACAATCTTCTGTATTTTACAGGCAATGGAACTTTGAATATTTGTCCACAATCAACCTTCTCATTGAAGTTAACTGTTTCTTCGGAATTCAAATAACTGCTGCTTGGCTTTACTACTATGGTGCATCACACTGGTAATCTTTTGTTGATGATTGAACATGATTTGCCTGAAATTTAACTGGTAAAAGTACTGTATCACTTGTAGGTTTGATTGTGAAGGATGATTTTCTCATATTCGATGTACTTGTACTGTGTACAATAATATTGAAATCACTTTTATTTTTCTGTCTTAAATCAGTTTTGTCAGAAAATCCCGTTTTACATAGTAGTGGTTCACCTTTACCATAAGAGTCACAATTCTAACAACTTCTTCATTAGATAAAATTGTATGAGGAAAGATTTCTTTACAAATGACTTCATGCTTAAAAGTACAGATTCTAATGTGCTTCAGTTGCGACGAAATATATTTACGTAAAATTGATCCAACTTCAGAAGAAGCTGAGAATAAGTTACATTTTACTCATTAGCTTTAAAATACTTTAATATTAGAGGGCTGTTCAGAAAGTAACCTCCGTTTACTCACTGTGTAGGAAGTAGAGGGGGTAGGGCTTCCCTCTTACGCTAGCGCGCACATCAGGTCAGTGGGCATCCAGCCGTATTAAAGTGAAGATTGTCCTAGCGCTAGTTTGTTTTCAGTCGCTTGTCTAAATGAGTGCTGCAATAAAAACTCCTGTAAAGTTAGAAGTGCGTTCTGTATTTCGATTAACGTTGCTTAACAGTATTCGACAGCAGCAATTCATAGAGAACTTTGTGCTGTGTATGGGTGAAATGTAATGAGTGGAGTTGTTCAGGAGTGGGTTCGCACGTTTAAAATTAGCAGAACAAATGCAAACAGGCCGTCTGTGGTCACTGATGATCTGGTTGAGAAAATCAACGCAAACATTCAAGACAACTGACGATTCATCATCTCAGAACTTTTGGAAGAATTTCCACAAATTTCCAGGACTGTTTCATATGAGGTAGTAACAGACAGGTTAGGACAATTTATGCTCGTGAAAATTTAAGCTCGGTGGGGACCAAAAATTCTTTCAGAAAACCACAAAACTCGAATGACAGAATGCACTTCACGTTTCGTCGGAATTTTTATTGCAGCACTCATTTCAACAACCTGAAGGTTGTCCTTCAGATTGATTAAGCTGTGAACTCTTATACGGCTAGACGCTCAATGACCTGCCGTGCACGCCAGCGCAAGATAGCGGACTTACCCTCTCTACTTCCCACACAGTGAGCAAACAGAGGTTACTTTCCGAACAGCCCTCGTAACTAAAGTAATACAATTTAAATTATTCATTTTTATGTGTAATATGTAGGTTCTATTTGTTTAACAAAGTTAACCCTTGAGTATGAAGATATACTTTTATAGAAAAAAGCTATGTTCTGAAAGTCATGTGATCCTAAAGGAGACACAAAGTCAATTTACTTTCATCAACAAATGGTACTGTTTTTGGGTATATAATGAATTAACTGAAATGAAGCATTAGAAAATTATGTTACAAATTATTTTTCTCTCTTTGTTTTTAAGGAGTGGCCAATCTCCTTTTTAACCCTTGTCAACCTATTCCCCATATTCTACTGATGTGTGTAGGAACTTATCAGACAAAGTAAGGGGGAGAACCAGTGCAGTACAAGGTGAATATTACTGAAAAAGTAACAATCAAGATCAGGATTATAACCTGCGTTACATCTTGACTCTATGTCAACACTAACATCTATCTAGCTGTCATATTGGATATGCATATAGTTGACAAAGTACCTTGACTCTATGTTAACACTCTTATCTATCTAGCTGTCATATTGGATATGCGTATAGTTGACAAAGTGCCTTGACTCTATGTCCACAATTATCTATCTAGCTGTCATATTGGATATGCATATAGTTGACAAAGTACCTTGACTCTATGTCAACACTCTTATCTATCTAGCTGTCAAATTGGATCTGCATATCTAGCTGACACTGTGCCTTGACTCTATGTCTACACTCTCATCTATCTGGCTGACTTATTGGATCTTCATATCTAGTTGACACAGTGCCTTGACTCTATGTCTACACTCTTTATTTTATTTTATTTCCCACGGTTTAACCAATTTTACAAGTACAATAACATACAAGATGGCAGTCTATGATTCACGTTACTTACTATGATTATGAACTAAAACTGACAATCAAACACTTCAGTAACAACAATTTAAAATAGTCTGAACAGTCCAATAGCATAATAAGTGGAGTGTGTAACCATCGTGTGATAATACAATAAATTCTACAAATAGTAACAGCAAAAAAAATCTAATAAATAAATAACCCAAGTAGAATATACAGATATAGCATATACAATAATATAAATAACAATAAATAATAAATGTAGTAATAAATAACAATAGATAACATAAATAAAATATAAAAAAGGTAACAATAATAATTATATATAAATACATGAAGTTGGGGAGAAATGATTGTGAAATTTCAGAGTGCTTATAGGTGTAGGAAAGTGCGAAAAGTGGGGAGACCATCCCCCACGTACACAGGTGTAGCCCTTTAACGCAGCTACCTAAAGATGGAACAATCACTACACTGGTATTAAAAGTGAAATATGCAATGTGGGGAGACCATGCCCCCACAACACAAGTGTGGCCCTTTAACGCAGCCACCAAGCACCCACTTCACAGAAACTAACTCCACCAGAAACCAATTCCAATCCACTTCCACAAAGAAGACTCTACTCTCCATTGTTGTTAGCCAGGGATAGGACCAGACGTCGAAAAGTTTCCAAGGAGTCAGAGAAGAAATCCACCACATTGCAGGCCTCGTTTCCAGCTCTCAGCATTCTGGGAATAGGACTATGAAGAAGATAGTTAGTATTTCTGTACCTGATCTCAAAAAGGTAATGCGATCTAGTAACTGAGGGGACCCAAAAGTTAACCAGTTGTAGCAAATGAGGACAATCAATAACACCATTGATCAGCTTGTAGAGAAATAACATATCAGCAACTTGTCGTCTAGAAATCAGAGGCATAAGACCTAGGTTGGTTTTAATGTCGGCAATAGGGACCTCTCTATAGGCATAGCCATTCTTCACACCCAGCATTCTTATAAATCGTCTCTGGATAGACTGAAGCTTATCTATTTGTCCCGACTGATATGGAGACCATACACAGGAAGCATATTCCAGAATCGGTCTCACCAATGACTTATATAAGAAAGCCATTGTCCGAGAGCTAAGACCAAATTTACCCAGTCTAAAGACAAAGCCCATCATTCTTGATGCTCTCAAACAAATGCTATCAATGAGCGCCGTGAATTCAAGTGACGAATCCATAAGTACTCCGAGGTCTCTTACAAGATCACACCTCTCAATGGGATCTCCATCCAAGTACAGGTCAACAACAATTGGAGATTTCATTCTACTAAAAGTAATATGTTTGGACTTTGTAGGATTGATTTTCATTTGGTTTAACACACACCATTGAGAGAGTTGCTGGAGAGAGTCCTGCAGCAATCTAATATCCTCCTCTGTTCTTATCTCCTGATAAAGCTTAACGTCGTCAGCAAACAACGAATAACTGACTCCCAGTTTACTACCAATGTCGTTGATGAATAGTACAAATAAGAATGGTCCCAAAAGAGACCCCTGAGGAACACCCGACGTGGCGATGAAGGAGGAAGATACATTAGACCCATATTTTACAGCCAAAGTCCGATTCTGTAAGTAGCTTTCAAACCACAGCCACAGATCACCAACAATCCCATAACCCTTCAATTTGGCAAGAAGATGGCTGTGACTAACCTTATCAAAGGCTTTAGCAAAATCTATGTATATAGCTTCCACCTGATTTCTTCTACCAAAAGCTTCCAATATAAAGTCTTGAAACTGGAAGTAGATTAGAGATTGTAGATCATCCCAAAGTAAAGCCATGCTGCTCGTCCACGACCACCCGCCTAAAACAAGGCTTGACAAAATCCAGTACCAGACTCTCAAATACTTTTCCCACTGCTGATTGGATGACGATGGGACGGTAATTCCTGATATTAGAAGGGTCTCCCGACTTAAAGATGGGGACAACATAGCTGTGTTTAAGGAATTTCGGAAAATTTCCACCAGATAATGAAGCATTGAATATTTTGACAAGAATAGGCGCAACTGGCTGCTGCAATGCTTAAGAACTGCCGGGGTTATACCATCCGGCCCCGCTCCTTTAGATGAATCGAGAGACTCCAACTTCTTCTTAACTTCGTCAAGGGTGAAAGTACACTTAGAGATGCTTGTATTTGTCTTAAAGTCATAAGTGTGAGAACAGGCAATAGGTGGAGTATAAACTGACTTAAAATAGCTGGCAAAAAGCTCACAGATAATATCGGGCTCCGACTCGGTCAGATTGTCAAATTCCATGACTCCAGGTAGATATCCTGCTCAAACCATTGACAAAGGACCAAAACACCCTAATGTTAGAGGGTATAACGGTTTCTAAGTGCTCCACATAGCCAAGTCGACAGGCTCTTGTCACTCTCTTGCACTCTTCACGAACACGGCTGAAACGGTAGTACTCAACGTCACTTAAAGTTTCCTTGTATCTCCGATGGAGTGTCTTCTTAAGAATCACCAGCTGTTTGAGGTGGTTGCTGAACCAGCGAGGGAAGCAGGAAGGACCAATCCTTTTAAGAGGAGAATGCTATACAATGACTTCACCCAGAGTAAGAATGACAGCCTCCAAACTACTCGAATCATTTCCCAAATCCAGTTGATGAGCCTCACGAGTTTATTCATTCTTTACACCATCTAAATTGCATCTTTTCAGATCCGGTATGTAGACAGCAGCACTCTTCATCATGGCTAGGGAACACTCCAAAGTGATAGAGATGGGAGGATGTATATCCTCAAAAGGTAATAAAGGATCAGTGGAAAGAGAGGCACTATGGTACTTTGGCGCTGAACTAAAAACTAGGTCCAACTAAACATCCCTACTGTTCATTACGTGGCTAATCTGATGTAGCTCTAACAGTGATGACAATTCACGGAGGGTCCTCTCACTCAAAGTCAAACTCACAGGAGCATCTTGGGTCCATTTGCAGTCGGGAAGATTGAAATCTCCAACAATGATAATAGAGCTCAATTCACCGCACCTTGAAATAACATCCACAACAGCATCAGCAAAATAAGAATAACAGGAGGTGGGCTGTTGTGGGGGTATGTAGGTGGCACATAGCAGCAATCTTTTAGATCCAGCACCAATGGTTACAAATAAAGCTTCAAGATTATCATAAGGGTTGCAGACTTCTGTAAACAACAAGTTATTCCGGACTGCCACCAAAACACCACCTGTGTACCATTTTTTATACAATCAGCTCGAATGCATTCCCAGATGTATTTATCATCACTTGCAAGATGTGAATAATCAGTGGAACTGATTTTGGCGCAGTCTAATGTGTGGTGGGTGGGTGGGTGTGGGTGTGTGTGTGTGTGGGTGTGTGTGTGTTTGCCCATATGCACTTGCGGGGTATTTCACAAGTAAACACAGCACGTTGTGGGGAAGCGTTGTATTTGTGGGGTATCCCCACAACGCATTTAGTTTTTTTCACTTGTAAACTTCTTTTTTAGTCCTTCTGCATACCATGGAATAGTTTTTTTACAACTTCCCCATAAGTGATATATTTTACTTGTTGGAGTGTGTAACGTAGTTCGACTCCCTGCCACCACGTCGCGCCAATATCTGACAAAGGTGTGTAAACTGTGTATCGGTTACATAATAGACATGCCATTACGGAGAAGCATGTGTTCCTGTCTTAATTGTAGCATTGACATTGTGGGGAAGTTAAAGTTTTTTAGTCTTACTTATATTTAAAGTATTTTTTGGATATGTTAGGCTTAGTCTTGATGATACTAATGACTAACAGGACCATATGCTCTTCGTTTTACTATTAGAATTGTCTCGATACTAATGTTAATATCCAGTGAATCATCGTTGGGAAAATCAGCTTTTATTATTAAATTTAAAATTAAGAACTAAAAAGTACTCTACTTATTATTCTTACTATTAGTATTAAACAATTATTAAAGTACCTTATATTATATACCTTCATGTTACTAATAGTATCAATAATACTTAACGTGACTTACCTATAAGTAGGAATGACTCCAACTAATAAACTAATGGTGAATCAATTGTTTATTACTAATGTTACTACATCATATTAGGTACGGATATTTGTAACACTTGATTCCCTTAGTATTACTAACACCTTGTATTTAACGATTTGATAGTTGTATATCTTAGTTATTCATTGAGTAACACTACGTACATTAGCTCAAAACCTTTTAACCTTACTACCTTACAATAATTGTTACTATTAGTAAAACTTGTTTCTATACGTATTACTAACCAAAAGTCTTATTATTAACTAGTATTACTGGAGACTGTGCCCTAATAACAAAAAAATAAAATGTCCAACAGTACTAACTGATGATAAGTATTAGTATTGGATCTCTCAATAACGATATTAATACTATCTCTTAGTATTACTACCTTCTCTGTTTTGGGATACCTTATCTATGCTATGGAAATATATACTTGTATAGGCTAACTATTTACTAGTGGCAACACCTAGTAATTATTGATACTAATATTATCACTTGATAATAAAAGAAACATTATCTTTTAGGATTACTGGGTATTAGTGTTACTATCAACTTTTTCATATCATATCTTACTTATATACTGAAAAGCGCTAATACAATAGGTTCATCAGCATGTATACCATGAAACAATAACATGTAATAATCAGTGTTACTATTAGTATCAGTTCGATACTAATGTAGGTTTACCTTGTAGGTAGGTATCATTATATGATAAGCACCAAAATAAGTACTAAGAACTAACAATTTTACTATGAATTGTTGTTTACTATGAATATTGTTTCTATTAATATTAAGCCACTACTAAGGTACCTTATCCACACCTTGGTGTTACAGTTAGTATAAATACTATTTTTGGGTGATTTACCTACATCTTGAGAATTTATGCTTCTAATGACTAACCAATTACCTACCACTAACGGTACATCGGATGTTATGCGCTTATATTAGTTTCACTTCAGTCTATTAATATTACAGTTATTTTTTATAACCAACAGCTTTATTGTAAGATATCTTACTAATACCTTGATAAGTTTTACTTCCATTGGTTTACTAATCACTAACCTTATTAGCTGATAATAATTGTTAGTATTAATATCACTCTGCTTTGATAATAATGCTGATAATAATTGTTAGTATTAATATCACTGCTTTGCTTTGACTGACTAAAAAAATATGATTTCTAACAGTTCTAAGTGATTATAAGTGTGGGTATTTGTATCTCTCTATAGTGATATTTATATCATATATTATTAGTATAACTAACTTCTCAGTTTTGGGATATCTTGTTTGTACCTTGGGAAGATCTGATTCTATTACCTAACTAACTACTAATTAATATCAGTAACACCTGGTGCTCAGGGCCGCCACATGGGGGGGCTACTGGGGCTACAGCCCTGGGCCAGGGCCCCGCAGGGGCCCGGGGCAGGATACCAGGAAAGGTCCATGGTTATTAGAAACTCATATTCGCTTTTTTCAGGGACACTTAAAAAGGTTTTAGAAATAAATTCCCAATGCTGCAGCCACACATTTAATTAGTTCAACCTTTTATTCATATTTTCCATTATACACTATTTTTACACCAGACCTGTTCTTAGTTGTCTTTCCGTGATAATAATATTGAGCAGATTGTCTTGGCGGCCGGCGATGTCTTGGCTATATAGCCCTGGGCAATGTGGTGTTGTCGGGTGGCGGTGGCAGTACAGTGGCACTGGCCAGTGGGGTGGGGGTAGGGGGATGGCGGAGTAAGCAGGTAGCAGCTGACTACTGTAGTTGCAAGAATCTCCGCGAAACGAGCCACTATCCATTCTGTCACGTCACGATCACACCACACTGTCACTTGTCAGTCAGTGTGCACTGTGCAGTGCTATCGGTTGTCAGAGCAGACTATTGTTTGATTACATGCATTGGTGTCAAAGTCGATCTGTCCATGCCTACCACGTTGCTTGGTATTATCCATTGTTTTTAAGTGTTGTCTACTGATGTTTTGAACCTACTCATAAGTGATTGTTTAAGTAGTGGTCGTGAAATGTCGTATAAACATAAATCCGGTGCCACTAAGAGAAAAGAGAAGTTAGAACGAGAAGCTGAGGCCAGCCGACTACAAATTACAAAGTTTTTTAAGAAACAGAAGATAGATATACCCGATAGTTCAAATGTTTCAGTTCCATCTACCTCAAATAGCCGTAATGTTTATGAAGACATAGACAATCCTGATATTATTTATGAAACATCTGAAAACGTGAGTAAATCTAATTCTGAAATTGAATGTTTGACAGACTTGGAAAAACCCCAAACCCAAAATGACGAGTTAATATCTGATAGTTCTAAAGATATCTTAGAAGCCGATAATCAGATTCAGATTAATGAAAGTGGTATTAATTATAATGACCCAGGAACTTGGCCTTCTCTGTTAAATGACCGCGTGAGGCTGGAGATAGTTCAACATGTTCACGAATTTAATGAATTTTCCAAACTAACAAAATCTTTTCCCAATGACATTTCTGGAAAGATGTTTCCTGAATACTTGTTGAGCTCAAAGTCAAATAATAAAAGAGAAAAAGTCCCCCGAGATTGGTTAATATGGAGTGAGACTAAGAGTACTCTTCATTGCCTTCCTTGTCTGTTATTCGCTGATACTAGCAGTAGCGCCATGGGGGGTAGAAGTAATTTGTCAAAGAGAACAGGATTTTCACCTAAAGAAATTACTTGGAAAAAACTGTACGACAGACTACCTTCTCATGAACATTATTCAGACCATATGGAAAATTATTGTAAGTGGAAATCTTTGAAAGCATCGCTTAAAGGCAAAGGAATAGATAGTAAAATTCAACAACAAATATTGACTGAGGCTGAGAAATGGAAAGCTATTTTAGAGAGAATTTTACATGTAACCTTATTTTTAGCTTCAAGAGGTCTACCATTCAGAGGGGAAAATGTCAATATTGGAGATGTTAGTAATGGAAATTTCCTTGGAGTTTTGGAAGTTATTGCAAAGTACGATGACATAACCAAAGAACATTTAGCAAAAATTAAGTCAAGTCAACTGGAAGAGAAGTCAATGCAAGGGAAAGTTCATTATTTATCGTGGAAGAGTCAGAATGAATTCATTTCCATTTGTGGAGAACACGTTTTAAATGCTATCTTTAAAGAGAGAAGTGATGCAATTTACTATGGGTTGATTGTGGATGCTACACCAGATGTATCACACCAAGAACAAAATGTTTTAGTTTTAAGATATGTTAACCGAGAAAAAGATTCTGCACATTTTGACGCAGTTGAGAGATTCATCACGTTTATGAATTTCAACCAGAAAACTGGCGACGACATAACAAAAGAAATTTTGTCACAGCTTGATAAAAATAAAATACCCTTGGATGACTGCAGAGCTCAAGGGTATGACAATGGGTCTAATATGTGTGGTAAAGTGAAGGGTGTCAAGGCAAGGATTTTAGAACTAAACAAAGTGGCTTTTTACTCTCCCTGTGCCGCGCACTCTTTGAACCGTGTTGGTGTCAACACAGCAAAAATATGTCCCCAAGTGGTAACATTTTTTGGTAACTTTGAGAGTTTGTATGTCTTCTTTGCACACAGCCCCGCAAGATGGGAAATTCTTTAAGAAGAAGTTCCCTTATCCTTAAAAAGGCAATCAGAAACACGCTGGTCAGAGAGAGTTGAAGCTGTTCGCCCAGTTATTAAGCACTACCCAGGATTACTAAAAGCACTGGATCGAGTTTTGGATCAAATGTCCACGATTCTAAAATCCTCAGTCTACAACACCGTGATTGGGTTGAAGAAGTATTTTTCATCATTTGAGGGACTCGTTATGACCATATTCTGGCACAAAGTGCTTTCATGCATCGAGGAACGAAGCATTATTCTCCAGAGCAAAGCTATATCTCTTGACATTGAGATGAACTTGGTACAAGATCTTCAGAATGACATCCAACTTCTACGAGACTCATGGGATACAATTGCAGAGGAATCGAAGTTGATGGGGGAGTATTGAACATTCCTTCGACGTTTTCTGTTAAAAGAGTTTCTTCTTCGAAATCGTCAGAGTCGAATCAAATTAGTTTAGAAGATACGTTTAGAAATGAAGTAGTTTTTGTTGTTTTAGACTTTTTGTTGCAAGAACTTAGAGAAAGGTTTGTTGCAGGAAGTAATTTTTGCGATCTCTTCAGTCCTTTACTGAACTTCAGAACTCTTGGAGAAGAAGAGTTAAAGGAAAAAGCTGCTGTATTAGTTCACACCTATGTCAACGATTTGTCACCAAGTTTTATTGAAGAGATTGTACACTTAAAGAAAATTTACTCATCAGTTTTCCAGCTTAACTCACCAGTCACTCCTCTACAACTATTAAACTTGGTGCACGAAAAACAGCTTGAACCTATTTTTATCAGTGTTTGTATTAGCCTACGAATATTTTGTACAGCTCCAGTTACTGTAGCATCGGCAGAAAGAGCGTTTAGCCAGCTCGGGAATCGTCTAAAAACTTGGGAAAGAGCTTCAATGGGACAAGAGCGTCTGAACTCCCTTGCAGTTCTCAGCATTGAACACGAACTGGCTGCCAAATTAGACTATACCTCTATAATCAAAGACTTTTCTCTTAAAAGGCCAGAAAATTTTGAGATGCTCTAGTTGGCTAACAACTAAATTACTTAAGTTATTATCATTATGTGTTTAGTTATAGACTTTCTTTCATGTTTCATATTATGTTTGACACCATGTTCCTCTTTTTATTATGTTGTCACCATGTCTAATATTCAATATTTTTTCTTGTAATTAAACACTGTTTCTTCTAACCACTTTCTTATTTTTTCATTTACCCTAATACATTTTATAGGGTTTAAAATTTATGAAATGAGCAAGATTAAATAAAATTTTTTCTTTAATGACCATGCGATGGTTAGTATTAGAAAGCTTATGTGTAAGGTCATAAACGCGTTAAAAATTCGATATATAGGGGTATAAGGGGGTCATAGTGGGGGGGGGGCTAATTAGCTGGGCTTTCTGCACCCTTAAGGAAGGGCCCGAAATCAGTACTGGCCCTGGGCCCTGACCTGGGATGTGGCGGCCCTGCTGGTGCTTAACATTACTAATAGTATCACTTAATTACATATTGAAAACTATCTATTAGTATTGCTATATATTAGAATTACTATCACCTTGATTATATTACATCTTACTTATACCTTTGGAAGATCTGCTTCCATTGGATCACTAATCTTCATCATTAACAGTAGCGCCTGATAATTTGTTTTACTGTTAGTATCCGTTCAGTACTAATGTAAATGTACGTTATGGACTCCTTTGGAATGTCTGATGTTTACCAAAATAATTAATAAGCACTAGTAGTCTCCTTACTTATGTTGTTAGTATTGTTACTATTAGTATCAAGCCGGTACTTACGTACCTTATCTGTACTTGGTTTTACTATTAGCACCAATAATAGGTTTAGGTGACTTACAACCTACATCTTGCACCTACATCTTGGGAACGTCTGCTTCTATTGGCCAACCAATAAGTAGGGGTAGCCATTATACTTTTCCTTAATAAGTATTATGTTAAATATGTTGTGTATGTTCAAAAATATAGATTACTCTATTTCAAATTAAATATTGTATTATTGTAAACTATTTAAAATTACATGAACATGAATTAAGATAGTTATTCAATAAGTTTATAAAAGATATCGTCATGTCCATTGCATGACGACTTTTAAAATAATTGTTTGATTTCATTTCACTTACAGAAAAAAATACTAACATTTTGCACACCTACAACCTAACTGAATATGCTTTACTCTATAATATTATCAGGGTACAATTAACATAAGGACACATGTTGAAATCAAATACATTAAACTTAATTAAAGTGTTTCAAAATAAACTATTAGCATAAAATATTAGAGCACTATTATTTATAGCACCTACGTTTTAAAACAATCGAAAATAATTATAGACATATAAATCATCACTTTTCGTGTAAGGCAACTTTTTCTTGAAGTCTTTTTTTAACTGTACTATAAATTCATGATACATATAGTAATTAAGTTGGACTCAACTTAATTAACAAATAATTAAACCAAGTTGATTATTATAAAATGATCAGCTGATCAATCTTAAATAACACAATTTTTTTATTATAAAAACCAATATGTATGGCACAGGCAAAGGCCTATTCTAGGCACAGGAGTAATATTACATATTTGTGTAACACAAATTTATAATTGAATATTCTAAATGATTGATAAAACTAAACATAACATGAAAAATCCTATAAAACTCACAAGTAAATAATTAAGAATAATGTACGAAAATGATCTGGTTTACTACTACTTTAATATATATAAATCTATAAATACTTAACAAAATAATGTTAAAATATGCCTTTTTGAACGTGGTCTGAATTTTAAAGAACAAATAGTAGTAGTAGCATATAAATAGAAAAACAAAATAACAATTCCAAAAATTATAACAGATCTTTAAACAAAATTTACATGGTTTCCCAACACTGTAATTTATTTCTTCTATAATATCAAGGTGTAGAATAATCTGTACTATCTCAAAAGCCTTTCATTTATATTATATTATTATTATTAAAAGTACTAGTATTACTCTTCAAAAAGGATAATGAATGAGTAGACTTAAATGTTGAACCAACAATAAACATATTACGAGTACTAATATTACAAAGAGTATCCAATATTAAATAATGCATATTGATATCAATATAGTAACTAAATTCAACATAAAATGAACAAACTAAAACATTTATTAGCTACCTCTGTACCTCTATGCGTCTGTGTCTCAATACCTCTGTACGTCTATGGGTGGGTCAATACCTCTGTACGTCTATGGGTGGGCGGGTGGGTCAATACCTCTGTACGTTTATGGGTGGGCGGGTGGGTCAATACCACTCTACTTGTATGGGTGGGCGGGTGGGTCAATACCACTGTACGTGTATGGGTGGGCGGGTGGGTCAATACCTCTGTACGTCTATGGGGTGGGCGGGTGGGTCAATACCTCTGTACATATATGGGTGGGCGTGTGGGTCAATACCACTGTACGTGTATGGGTGTAGGTTTAATGCATGACGTAATCGCTGGTAATGTTGTAGTCAGCCTTCTGGAATAATGATGAGCTCCCGTAATTGAGCTATGGGCCTTACATTATTGTTTTACTGTACAATACCCATTTAAATCACTATAGGGCCTTATTAAAAACAACAGGATAGTTAAAGCAAATAAACTTAAATAGGAAAATCCCCTCTTAACAATTGAAGCAAGAAAAATGATCTGCTTGAAAACATTCCAGACATTTTAAGAATGTTTTTTAGCAGAGTTATTTAAGATGTGTTAGTTGTTCCCATTTTTTAATTATATTGTGTACTTTTGATTTAATTTGTACTCAAGATCTTTTTTTAAGTATTGGATACCTTTTTACACAAAGATCACATTTTGATTTATTGGGGATTATCCAATTGTTTATATCATTCATAAAATATGAATTTATTGCTGTGTTTTCCTCTTCAGTCCAAATATCCCTCCTGCTATAATTGACCTTCCTGGCAATGGAACTTATGTTGGGAATACTTGTTTCCGTGGATGTTGAAGGTGGAGGACTTTTTGGAGGAATATGTTCATAATTCCCATGAACTTCCTCATTTTGTTCGTTAGAAGAGGAATCTGAATCGGATTCATCACTAACGTCAATATTTAGTTGATCCAGATTCAACCCAGGAGTGAGCTTGCCTTTATCGAACTGGAGCAAAGGTTTGCTTACTTTGGCAATTTCCATTGTCCTGTCCGGAAGTCTGTAATATTCCTTATGAATATTCAAGTCATTACCAAGATGCCAAGATAACAGTTTTAAATCATTTGGTGACAGATTTAACACCTGAGACACCGTGGCAATGTGTTTCCTCAAGCTGGTGGAGGTTAATTTCTTAGGATGTTTAGCTCCTCATTTAAGGGCAATCAATCTTAATGCATCATTCCCCCGAATACACTGATTACTTCTACATTTAGCAAAGACAAAAGGATTTGTATCTGGGACCTGAAACTGTTGTCTTTTTAGTAAAATAGTTTCTATGCTTTTTTTAATTTTTTAGTTAGCAGAAGGGGTACTTTGCGTCCTTTTTTCCCTCTAATTTCAATCAGGCTTAAATTCTTGACTAACAGTTTTTCGTGAGAATTTAAAGTAGATTCTATTTCACCTTGGGGTTCTTGATTAGTCATTCGGGCCATAAAATCATCTTTGGTCAATCACTTAACTTCTCCGACTCTCTTTCTGTTGAATGTAATGACATGAGCTGTAATATGGCAGAATTCTATAAAATCTTTTTCATCTCCTGGTTGTTCTCAATCTTTTGGAGAAGAATTATGCTCTTATTGTGTATGTAGGTATTCATACATCTAATATCCTCAGCAAGAGGAAGTAGATTCGGCCTATTTTGTATTTGGACTTGTCAATATCCTACGTTGCCTTTCTGAGGATGGAATTAGTCCAATTCAATCTATACAGCTCCATGAAGTCGTCAACTTCTTTCCTTTCCTTCTCATTACTTGTTACAATCGCTTCATTTTTTACTATCATGAGACACTTTTGGAAAGAATATCCTAACTTATGAGCTAGTGTTGATCGTTTCCTCTTAGATGAGTCAATACCAGTTAATTTTGTTATTGCTTCAACAGTAAGAAAAAAGTTGTTTGGTTTTAAGGCCTCCCTCAAAGTAAGATAGTCGCAATCAGGCCTGTTTTTGTTTAGTTGGAGCAAAAATCGAGAAAGTTCTCTCATTTTTTGTGAAATGTCATTCTTTAGATGTTTATGTGAACATGCTTATCACAAAGCCACTGGCCATATTTTTTAATTATATCGTCACTCCTCACTGTAAGTGATTCCTTGTCAGTTTTCATACTATTCAATATATCTAAGAGGTCAGTTGAAGTATCATTATCTGCCATGAGCAATGTTATGTACTTCTACCAATTTTGTGCCCTGTATGTTTTATTCCTTTGGGATTGTTCCAACATTTTAAAGCATGCCTAGACAGTCTATTTTTCTTAAAAAAAACCTAAACAAAATTTACATGGTAGGTACATTTCAATACTTGATTTTTTTGATGACCGTCTACTAGGTATTATATGTCCCATTTTACAATTGAGAATATTTTTGTTGTGTATTCAGTTACCTCTGTTTCTTAAATGTCTTATAATATTGGCTCTCTCTTTACTTTTCTTCTTAATGGCCATAACTTTGCTGACCTCTGGTTCTTCACAGAGTGTATTGCTTGCAAATGTGTTAAAGGTTTTGAGCATAATTTACCACAAAACAAACATGAATCTCTTTTGTCATATAATCTCTCATTTTTCGTATTACTTGACATTTGAAATGTCAATTTACTTTCAATATCTTTGGGATAATCTTGACATTTTTCTTCAGATGAATTTGCTAAATGGCAGTTTGGGTAAATTGAAGGAGCACAATCCTCATCGGTGCTTGAAGACAGCGAAAACAGCTCGAAGTTAGAATCAAATTTAGTATCAGTTTCGTCAACTAACTCATGTGTGGAGTGCTGTGAGTTTTCGTCAAAATGAGGCATGCAATATGTGTTGTATTGACCTCCATAAATATTTTTGGCATCATCTATATAGTCAATATTTTCAATATTTAATTCTCTCATTACAGATAGTTCTTGTTTATTTTTGGATTGATATGTATTGTTATTTTCAAGCGATAAGTAATCAACAGAATTATCCAAGTCACTGTAAGGAACGAGGCAAAATTTATTTGGTGTAGGTTCACTAATGATTTGCTCTTCTGCGTCAGTCCTACTACTAGATGGTATATTCGAACAAGGTTGTGGGTCCATAGCATTGGAGATTTCTGTACCTGCTTGATTCATTGTTAAATTACTAAGGGGATGTGTTTGATGTTGAGAGTCAATTTTCCGATTGCTGCTAGTATTTTCCAAGTCTGCAAAGCAGGTTCCATCATGCCAACCTATAAATGTACAGTGATAGTTAAGCTACCCATAGTCCAAATAAAATTGATTTACTATAGTGACATACTTCAACAACACTTTTAGGTATTTACTCGGGAGGGTAAATTTTAATATTATGTTTCAATCGTTCGTACATATGAACATCGTCAGTACATAAGAACAGTGAAGTTTATTTTATAGTAATTATCAAGTTGTTTGCGTGTGTATGTGAGTAAGCAGGTAACCTGTGTTAAAGATACGTTTATTCAACAAACAAATATTGAAACAAAGAGATATCAAGTATCATGAAATAAAATTGTTAAATTATATATGATAAATATGAACGAAAATAGTTTTGCTTATTTTATTATTTTTATAATAACATGATGACTAGTAAAGTATTACTACATTATAGCAAATAACTGCGTAATATGTTAGTCTGTTGTAATGAAAGTGCTGAAAAAAGATGAAGTACAAAGGCGTAATCAGTTGAATGCCTGATCTTTCTATAAATATATACAGTATATAGGCCTACTAGAAACCTTACTAAGTACTGATTAAGTCTTAATCAGAAGTTATAAAGTCAAATACATTTAAACCCTCTACTTTACAGCGTTTAATAAACCCAGCTAACTATTATCATTTTCTTATATTTTTTAATTAAATACGCAAGATCGCAATATAGCATTAGAATACGGAGTAGGCTATCTAATTAAATATAAACTATTATTTATTTGAATTCCAACAGTTTTCATTAATTTGAAACGCTAAATAACATTGATTATCCTCATGTTGGGTTAACTAATATGCCATATTTCTTTTAACTCACACTTAGAAATGCTAAATAATATTACATTTTAGACTAGTAGGTGTCTTTTAGTGTCCATCCATAATATACAATTGAGGAACTAAACTTTTATTAGCGTTATCTTTCGTTTAAGAATAACATTTTTTAACATTTATGTGCAGTAAAAACATGTTTACATAAAAAATATAAAAGTTGAGTTTAAAATGATTTTTAAAATTTATAATAATTTCAATTTATTAAAAGTAGTATTTAATAAATATTATAATACAAACATTGACTGTACATCATTTTCGTTATTTTCGGTAAGGTCTTCATCAATGTTATAAATTAATTTTTATATTAATACAAGGTTCCATATGGTATTAAAAGTTTTAAATCGAATTTTTCCTCGTATTTAAATTTAAAAATATGCCATCTTAACACTCGTTGACGACTTTACATTTGTTGAACCAATACAGATTAATCATTCAAACTCAACGCATCAATCCTCATCATATTTTAGAAATTAACTTTTTACTCTAATATAAATTGTTGTCACATCTGGCCCCAGATTTCTTAATGATAAAGACTCATTAAATTAAAGATATTTGGTAAAATTAAATCTAATCTAATTAAAGATGAGGAAAACAAAACGTCACAGAGCCAATTTAAAATGGACCTCACTCACTAACTGAGTGACACTACAAGTTGAGACACTTCCAACGATCCTACCCCCATCATGTGTATTCTTGAATTGAAGATCTCGGTCTGAAACCTACAGAACTTTTTACAAAAGACTTTATTTCCCTTATAAACAAGATGGCGGCCTTATTAGACTCCGAAATGGACCCATCGTATTCCTTATGGTAAAACAATAGTTAATGACCTAACCTCAAGGATATTCACGTATAACGAATACATACCTTATATATAGATGTTAGATTAAAAGCTCAAACATTTAGATTATCAGGGGTTGGACCAAAATGTTTGATAATGTAAAATATTTTAATACTTATGTTATTTACTTAAGTGGGTAATGAAACTAAAGCTAATTTTCTTATGATTCCTGATATACCGTCAGATTTGGAAAAGAGCAAAATTTGTGGGGTGTCTACTGAAAAAAACTGAAAGATTCTTTGAAAATAAAAAAGTTATATACTAAAATAAAACGGCCAAGTGGGTTATAAAAGTACAGGTTGTTATATCTTAAAAATGATTTTATAATTATATTTCGAAACAGAACGTTCACTGACTCTAGCCCTACCCCTCCACTGTGACGTTGTGCTAATAAGGATATTTATTTCATGTGCAACTTTCTCATTTCTTTCATTTACGATTTTCACCTAACTCTTTGTGGGCCACCCCCCGATGTGAAAAAAACCCAACAAATAAGCTTAGTCCAAATTAATGTGATACAGTTTCAGGCTAGTCTAACAAAGTAGAGGAGGGGTTTTTTTGGTGGAAAGTTCTGGAGTCCCATATCTCGATCATGAATGATTTTTGTCATGCTTACCAAATGAGTATAAAGAAATAAATATTCTGTTTTATATTTTAAATAGTTTTTAATACGTGTTGGTACATATACAGTACAAGTAACAACACAACACAAATATAGTACAATATAAACACAAAATACTCAATAGTTTGCACGGCTACAAACTAGTCTTACAAATGTATTGGATTGGTGCGTCACTAACAACATGAAGCTGAAAATCTTCAAAGTGCTCTGTCATGACCTTTGGTCGTTTGTACAGTATGAACCACTTCCAGTACACTTTAGATAATCAACCCCTAGGAAGAGTGTCCACGATTAAGGATCTGGGTGTTACATTTGTGTATAACTTTACATTCAATGGTCATGTTGACGACCTTTGCATAATAGCCTACAGAATGCTGGGTTTCATCACTAGGTCAACTCGTGGTATGACAAATCCCCTTGTCTTGAAAACTCTCTACTCTTCCTTTGTACGCCAACTCCTGCAGTATGCTAGCCCTGTCTGGTCTCCCTACCCTCTGGGACTTATTGAGAAACTGGAAGCTGTGCAGAGGAAGTTCATACGATTGGTGGGGGTTCGACAAGGACTGTACTACAGGGAAATCCCTCTTGCTGGACTGCAGGCTGAGCTTATTTACAAGACAAATGGTACTTCTTAGTATAAGAAAACAAATTTTAAATAAATATGAATACATAAATTTCGGCTAGGTATAGAGAAAAAGATTACATAAATATAGGGTGTGGGATTTTGTGCTGGTCTTGGTTTATTTTTATAGATTAGATAAAGTATTTTAAAGTATTCTTGATAATAGTTATATAAATGAAAAAATGGCAACTATTTGATGAAGGCTTGTAATGAGTGGTAGGCCTATAAAATTGGTTTGATTGAACGGGTCTCACACAGTGATTTTTCTCAAGCGTAATAAAAACCAAA
>JAQJVL010005105.1:0-38119 GCA_035578905.1 Stictocephala bisonia
TTAACCCAATGGCATCATACATCGTTCTATGAAAACTGCGGGTTGTAGTCTTTCAGTAAAGACTGGAGAATGTCAATCCAACGAAATGACTTACGCACTTCAAATTTTACTTTCATTTTCTCATTTAGAGTACGGTTGAATCTTTCTACTATCGCACTCTTTTCCTCATTCTCAGTATGATACATCTTGATCTCATGTTCCTTCAACAAACGCCTGAAGTCACTGTTTACGAATTCACGCCCTTTGTCTGTATGAAGTAGATTGGTTAACTCGTGCCCGCATTCCCCAGCTCTTTCTAATATAACTCTAAATGCCTCGGCTACATCAGATCCACTTTTTCTGACTAATGGTTCTGACCAAGCATATTTTGAGAACGTGTCTATGACATTTAGAATGTACTTGTAACCGTCATTTTCACCTCTATACCTATCCATGATGACCAAATCGGCAGCCCACAATTCATCGATTCCAAGCGTTATGATTCTTCGTTTCGGAAATTTCTTTATCACCGGTCGATGCAATTCTTTCGCTTCGATCAAGGAAGGTTTCATTTGGTTAGCAAAATCCGGAGCTTTAATAAATGTACTCTTTTCTTTTCCACAAACTACGCATTGTGCCTTGTGTCGCCACTTTTCGTTTACCGTTTTCAAAGTCTCAACATTTATTGAGCTCGTTTTTATTTTACACTTTGGACAGTGAGACCCATCCCCCCACCAAAGCTGGAAAGCGTGCCAACCGGGGGATGGCTCAAACCAAGTCGAGCGATGGGATCACGGGTGGCAGTTGGAGGGTCAAAATAACACTCGGCAGCTGAGCAAAACTAATTTATAATCAGGAAAACCAGAAAAATAAACAGTTAATAAATCAAAAACGGCAGAAGGCCACAATATAAATTTGCAATTAAATAAATAACAACACACTAAAATTACCAAGATACTACACAATAATAACAAACGCTATAAATACCACAAACTCTACAAAAACCAAAATTTAACAATTAATCAACTACAGGGTGTATGGCCTATCTGCAGTTTAGCCTGAGACACCCCAAAACGTAAGAAAATATTAAGCCCCAACTAAAAGTGAAAATTTAGAAAACTTTTGGAAAACAACAATTAAACCAGCAATTTAGCCCGAATCCCTTGATTCCACCGGGCCAGGGAGTAAGCCGGAATCCCTGGGCAGCTCCGAATTAAAAGTTAAGCAAAAGAACAATAATCCCCTTTTGGTGAAAGTTTAAAAATTAAATAATTTAAAAGAAAATATAACACGGTACCGTTCGAGTAAAAATGCACTTCAAGACATCTATAATACAATGAACAAAAAATATAAATAACAATCACTAGGCCTAAACATATGAATAAATAATAACATGATTTAACAATGGGGACCTAACAAATATAAAAATCTAAAAAGATATAACAACAAATAAAACTAATTAATTAATAACAAGAAATATAAAAATAAATAAATATTAACACCCAAAAGTTCTTCTTGTATTTCAAGTTTTTCTTTCTTTAATAAAAAAAAAAATATAAAGTCCCCAATGGCTGTGTTGCATAAAATGACAGTTCAAGTTTAGGCCTAGGCCACAAAAGTTCCACAAATTTTTTTTTCTCTTCTTTTTTTTCTTATATTTCACTGTTTTTCTTGGTTTTTTTTTTTTTTTTTTTTTTTATGTAAAAATTTCAACAGCCCCCAGCTCAGCCGCCGGGAAACAAAAACATGGAAAACACTGACCTGAGGACAGGAGACTTATACCACAGAGATGTAGAGCGGGTAACGGGCGACTCCAGGCTCCAACATGGTCCTCAGGCCAGGCTAGCAGTGCAGAAGGTAGAACATGGCCCGGACGACCGGCTGAGGGTTGAAAGTCCCACTCAAGGACCCGGGAGTTTTAGTATGCCTTAGCCGATCATGACGAGATTCTGCAGGCAGCACAAGACAACTGAAGACAGGCCAACCTGACCGAAGCTGCAGGAACACGGAACGAAACGGAACTGGGCCAACGGCTACCAAAGTACGCAAAACGCAAGGCAAAAGCGAATCTCAGGCAGCCTTGCAGACAATGACGAAAAAAACGAAACTGTACCGGTCCAAGACCCGGTACAACCTCCCTCTGCAAACCTCAACACACCCAGGCAGGGGAGCAAACTCGGTACCTCAGGGAACCAAGAGAAGACGAAGACCTCCGAAGAGTGGTGTTCCAAGGACGTCCAAGAGAACCTAAGAGGGGAAACCCCTCGAACAGGGAGCAAACTACCCTGACTGTCGGGCCCGACAAGAAAAAAGAGAGAAAGAAGACTCTCTCAGAACAGCCACCTAGGGCGCAGAGGTGATCAATCTCTTTGCCCCAAGAAACCCCCAGGAACACCAACTCCTGAACCAACCGTTCCCCGGAAAGCCTTAAGCTGGGACACATGGGCTTTCCTAAACACCCTGCCTGACTGGGGATCAACCAGCAGAGCAGTCACCGGTGACAAAAACCTATCGATGCGGTGGGGACCAGACCACCGATAGCACAACTTTGCAGCTCTTCGTTCCGCGGCCGAACTGACCGGGTGAGCCTGACAAAGAACCAGATCTCCAACCTGAAAAGGGTTAGGAGTACGACCCTTATCATACCTCCTCCTCACTCTCTCTCTAGCACGTAGCAGGTTGCGCCGAGCAGCCCGCCACGTGGACACTACGTCAGTGGCACCTGGCGTAGGTAGAAGATCCTCTAACCTCCACAAGTTGGACAAAGGGTTGTTAGGAGGGTAGCCATGTAGAATCTCGAAGGGAGTGGCATTGTGACTCTCATGCTTGGAAGAATTGAAAGCAAGCTGGAGCCAAGAGAGACTCTCATCCCAGGTGTTCTGCTTCTCAGCATGGAAGGTAATAAGGGCAGACCGAAGATTGCGGTTGAACCGCTCTGCATGAGAAGGCTGTGGGTAATAAGGAGAGGTAGTCACATGCCTGATACCATTGCCAAAACAGAACCTACGAAACTCGTGTGAAGTAAACTGGCTACCATTGTCGGACACAAGAGTGGAAGGCACACCAAAGTGCTGGAAGAGTTGGGACTGGAGAGCACGGATGGTGAGCTTAGCCGTGGCACTCCGAAGTGGGAAAAGCCAAACGAACTTCGAGAAAGCATCCACACAAACAAGTAGGTAGGAGCTACCTGACTTGCTACGGGGAAAAGGACCCACGTAGTCGATGAACACCTTCTCAAAAGGACGCTCGGCCACCTCAGAAGATAACAACCCTAACCTTGCATTCTGACTAGGCTTGCTGAGAGAGCACAGGTGACAAGCCCGCACTCTGCCAGCAACATCCCGGTCCATGCCCTTCCAGATGAAGTACCTACGAATCTTAGCGATGGTCTTATGAATGCCAAGATGACCGCCCACAAGAGAAGAGTGATAATACTGAAAGACCATCGGTACTAGATGACTAGGCAGCACTACACGGGGTTCACCCCTCTGTCGAGGACGGCAACAGAGTACCCCTTTGGACAGAAAATAGGGAGGGTGGGCACCTCCCTCTTGAAGCTCACCTAAGATGACTGACAGCTCGGGATCTTTCTGCTGATGGGACAGTAGGTCGTCAAAAGCCAGAGGAAAATCCAGAAGAACAGCACCACACTGAGCAACAGCCTCAGTCGGTGGATCACTGGGTTCGTGGTACATGCGGGAAAGAGCATCCGCGATGACATTCTGGGTACCCCTAAGATGTTGAACTCGGAACTTAAAGGCAGAAATTTTGACCACCCAGCGACCAATTTTCCCGAGCTGTCGGGGATGGGCAAGAAGCCAAGATAGTGCCTGATTGTCAGTCTCCAGCAAGAACTCAGCGTGTTCCAAGAAACGCCGAAACTTGTCCGTACCAAAGACAACAGCCAGACACTCTAACTCATAGATGGAAGAAGCTTTCCTTTCCTGGTGAGACAACGTCCTCGAAGCAAAAGCGATGGGCTGCCTGACCCCATCAAACTCCTGAGAAAGAACAGCAGCAATGGCGGAGGAGGAGGCATCAGTCTGAAGAATAAATTCTCTACTAAAATCAGGCATACGCAGGACAGGAGGTTGCATGATAGCCTCCTTGAGAGCATCAAAGGCAGTCTGCTGAGCTTGGCCCCACACAAAAGGGACACCTTTCTTACGCAGCTCGTTCAACGGGGCAGCAAGCTCGGCCACGTTAGGGATGAAGCGACGGTAAAAATTCACCATCCCCACAAAACGGGCAATCCCCTTGGCATCTCTGGGAGGAGGAAAATCCCGAATGCCCTGGGTCCTCGCAGGATCTATGCAGACGCCTCGAGAAGAGATAAGATGACCCAGAAAAGAGATCTCAGGACGAGCAAAAGTGACTTTCTCTGGATTGACGGTAAGGCCAGCTGATTTAAGGCGACTAAGAACTTCCTCCAGATGTTGCATGTGTTCCCCGAAAGTCTCACTGTAGACAAGAAGATCGTCCAGGTAATTGAAGACAAACTTGAACTTCACATCATGGAAGATGGAATCAAGCAGACGAGTAAGCGTCTGGGCACCCACAGCAAGACCCATAGGAACCCTAGTGAACTGGTAAAGATTCCAGGGAACACAGAAGCTAGTCATAGGCCGTGATTCCTTCTTCAATGGAATCTGATGGTAGGCCTGGTTCAAATCGAAAACACTGAAAAACTTAGCCTTACCGAACCAATCAAACGCAGAATGCAAATCAGGCAGAGGTACCGAGTCAATAGCGACCTTAGCGTTGAGCCTCCGATAATCCATCACAAGCCTAGACTTCCCATTAGGCTTGGGCACAAGAAAAGCTGGACTGGCATAAGCAGAACGAGACGGTTCAATCACACCCTTGCTCAGAAGATCTTCAATCATCGCCCTCATAACCTCCATCTTTGGGGGAGCAAGTTTGTACGGATGACTCCTAACTGGCTGAGAATCGGTGAGGTGGATCTCATACTCCAGAAGAGAAGTGACCCCAAGCTCAGCCGTAAGCACATCAGGAAACCGCAAACACAGCCTCCTAATGGCCTCCGCCTGCTCAGGGGGGAGATGACCAACTGGATCCACCTTGGGTTGTTCGGGCTCACAACCCACCTCTCTGACTGCAGGAGGGCAGTCAGAATCACCTACTAGAGGCACCAAAACTCGCCGATTAAACTTGAAAAACATCTGGCGCTTCTGGAGGTCAAGCACCATACCACTCTTAGAAATGAAGTCTGCCCCTAGGATACAGGAAACCGCCAGGTCCTTGGCAACAAGAAAACCCCACCTCCAGGAAAATCCTTCAATCTTAAACTGGAAAAACGCCTTCAGAAGAATAGGTAGAGGAGTTTGGGATGCCGTCCAGCAAGTAATAGAAGAAGGCTCGGTGTGCCTGACAAGTCCTAAGGCGTCAAGGGACTCAAAAAGAGAAAGGCTGATGATACTGCATGCCGAACCAGAATCCAGAAGGGCTCGACACACCGTACCCCCAAAAGATACAAAAACGCCAGGACACACCGAGGTGACCGCCCTAAGTCCCAGGGAAGCCATGCCAGCAAGGCCCGAAACATCCCCGACGCTCCTGCTATGGGCACGCGTAAGAGGCAAATGGCCACGGTCAGTCGCAACAACGCGGGGAGCTACTGTGGAGGCAACCCCCCGCGCTGAGCGTTTCCCGCCCCACGACCTCGAGCACGTGGACAGTCACGTCGAATGTGACCAGGTTGGCCACAAGCAAAACACAGAACAGGAGGCCGAGAACTCCGACCCTCCACTGGCTGACTCACACCTAAAGACATAGCCGGTCGACGGGTGGGGAGAGCACGATGACTCTCAGAATCCCTCCCTTGCTGGTCTGAGAACTGCACGCTGCGCGATACAATGCACAGCTGATGCAGCTCCCGAAAAGTAGAAGGAACACCAGCAAAAACCAATCTGCACCGTTCTTCTGGAGAAATGCCATCCAGGATGACACGAACGGTGTCAGCTTCAGAAAGGGTGAGGCGCAACGCTTGACGAGCTTCCTTGACTGAAGAGACATAGGCTGCCAGAGACTCGCCCCTACCCTGCGACCGATAAAATCTGTCCATGACCATCCTCTCCCTGAGTCGAATGGGAAGAAACGATGAAAGTAACTCTCGATGGAACGAGTCCACCGAGGCATCACTGGCCAAGACAGAACTCAGCAACTCCCCAACGGGACCTCTGCAATAAGGGAACACCAGACGAAGCAAGTCCCCAGCCTGCATGCCGGGCATCTCACTAAGTCTGAGAAAGGCCACCAGAAACTTAAGAAGCTCCTCAGGATCCATCCCATCGATCACAGGGAGATTCTGGATCATGGGCGTGAGAGGGTTAGGTAGCTTGTGGTAGCTCAGCTGCAGAAGAGCAGGTGAACCCAAAGAAGTAGTAGGAACGGCAGCTGGAGCCGAACCACAAGCAACCTTAACGGAAACGCCTGCAGGCTCAGAAGGAACCTCAGGCACAGTGAGAGCCGGTGTCTCAGCCTGCGGCCTCGACACGTTAGGCGACAGTGTGAAAGCAGGCCGCTGACCCAGACCCGTAGGAGTCGTGGACCCGGAGAGTGCCTGAAAAATCTCCTCAAGCCTAGATACACCCTCCAAGATCCACGCCCTATCCGACGGTTCCAACCCCGGTGCCCGGTTGACCAGCCTTAAACGGGCAAGCAGATGACCCAAACGTGCAAGGCGGCAGGCCCGGTCACGACCTACTGGAGGTTCAAACTGCAAATCCTCTAACACCCCCTTCCCAATCTTCCACCTTCCGTTTACAAATCCCCAACTCATCACCAACCTCCAGCAGGTCAGACCAATCCACCGCCGTACCCGCGGACAACTGCTCCCGCAGCAACCTCCGGAGATTCAGAACATCCCCTTCCGGAGTCACACCCCGCGACCTCAATTCGAAAATCAACTCCTCCTTGACCAGGAGCGCAACATTCTGCAGATAGGCCATCTCGCAAAACAAAATTCTCAACAGTACACAAAAAACGACAACTCCAGGGTCCAAGACGAACTAAACCCTCAGCCTACCGAGCCACTGCCGACCACTCCAATCCACCCATGAAACCCATTCAACAAAGTAACCAAGCGGATTGCCTAGGTTTTTTTTTTTTTTTTTTTTTTTTTTTTTTTTTTTTTTCTAAGTTAAATTATTTATTTGGTTTTTAATTGTTTTTCTTTTTAAATAAATATTTATTTGTTTCTTTTTTTTTTTCTACGTATTACCAAGACACCTTGACGGTAGGTCGGCCAACCATGGCCTACTACTAACTGGCAAACACCCACCGTCAACAACCAAGAAAGAAATTTTTTTTTTTTTTTTTTTTTTTTTTTTTTTTTTTTTTTTTTTTTTTTTTTTTTTTTTTTTTTTTTTTTTTTAGACAACCACGCTCTGCTACCAATTGAGACCCATCCCCCCACCAAAGCTGGAAAGCGTGCCAACCGGGGGATGGCTCAAACCAAGTCGAGCGATGGGATCACGGGTGGCAGTTGGAGGGTCAAAATAACACTCGGCAGCTGAGCAAAACTAATTTATAATCAGGAAAACCAGAAAAATAAACATTTAATAAATCAAAAACGGCAGAAGGCCACAATATAAATTTGCAATTAAATAAATAACAACACACTAAAATTACCAAGATACTACACAATAATAACAAACGCTATAAATACCACAAACTCTACAAAAAACCAAAATTTAACAATTAATCAACTACAGGGTGTATGGCCTATCTGCAGTTTAGCCTGAGACACCCCAAAACGTAAGAAAATATTAAGCCCCAACTAAAAGTGAAAATTTAGAAAACTTTTGGAAAACAACAATTAAACCAGCAATTTAGCCCGAATCCCTTGATTCCACCGGGCCAGGGAGTAAGCCGGAATCCCTGGGCAGCTCCGAATTAAAAGTTAAGCAAAAGAACAATAATCCCCTTTTGGTGAAAGTTTAAAAATTAAATAATTTAAAAGAAAATATAACACGGTACCGTTCGAGTAAAAATGCACTTCAAGACATCTATAATACAATGAACAAAAAATATAAATAACAATCACTAGGCCTAAACATATGAATAAATAATAACATGATTTAACAATGGGGACCTAACAAATATAAAAATCTAAAAAGATATAACAACAAATAAAACTAATTAATTAATAACAAGAAATATAAAAAATAAATAAATATTAACACCCAAAAGTTCTTCTTGTATTTCAAGTTTTTCTTTCTTTAATAAAAAAAAAAATATAAAGTCCCCAATGGCTGTGTTTGCATAAAATGACAGTTCAAGTTTAGGCCTAGGCCACAAAAGTTCCACAAATTTTTTTTTCTCTTCTTTTTTTCTTATATTTCACTGTTTTTCTTGGTTTTTTTTTTTTTTTTTTTTTTATGTAAAAATTTCAACAGCCCCCAGCTCAGCCGCCGGGAAACAAAAACATGGAAAACACTGACCTGAGGACAGGAGACTTATACCACAGAGATGTAGAGCGGGTAACGGGCGACTCCAGGCTCCAACATGGTCCTCAGGCCAGGCTAGCAGTGCAGAAGGTAGAACATTGCCCGGACGACCGGCTGAGGGTTGAAAGTCCCACTCAAGGACCCTGGAGTTTTAGTATGCCTTAGCCGATCATAACGTAATTCTGCAGGCAGCACAAGACAACTGAAGACAGGCCAACCTGACCGAAGCTGCAGGAACACGGAACGAAACGGAACTGGGCCAACGGCTACCAAAGTACGCAAAACGCAAGGCAAAAGCGAATCTCAGGCAGCCTTGCAGACAATGACGAAAAAAACGAAACTGTACCGGTCCAAGACCCGGTACAACAGTAAATATCCATGACTTAGTTATAAGTGTATGATTATGGTTGCGTTACATCATCATCATAAAATCAGGCTGTCGGATGGACAGAAACGTAAGCTCCGCACCGCTTACCGAAGGCGGCAGAGTGCGAGTATTGGTCTATCGAAAGACCAAGTGACTATGTGTGGTGGCGATGATATCTTGCTCACACCAAGACAGCACCAACGTATAGTCAAAGCGAAAAAAGATAATAAAGGATTACGGATGGAGCTTTCATACGGACAGCTTTTAATGAACAAAAAAGGAGGTCTCTTGAAAGAGATGCTAGATTTTGTCGAAACAGATGTACCTGGTGGCAAACGTTTCATTTTCACCAGTTGTGAGGCACACAATAGCACCACTACTCAAGAATAAGTTCGTACCGTGGTTGAAACAACTAATTGACAGTGAACTTGACAGTATTATCGGTCCTAAAGGTGCAGGTCTTAAACGGCGCATCAACTCCAAGTTAGACGAACTGCTTGGTAATAAAAAAAGATCACACCCCTTTCGCTCGCTGAAATTGAAAATTACATCAAAACGCTAAAGATAGAAAATTTTCGAGGCGTGTTTATGCGTCAAATGCTACCGTCAATACCTAGTCCAATCGAATGTGGGGTCATCAATCTTGGAGATATATCATCTAATGGCACCCACTGGACGTGTTACGTAAAACGGGGAGAACATAAATTATACTTCGACTCGTTCGGTGATGCAAGACCACCACTAGAGTTGGTACGTTATTTGGGTGCAGACAATCTCAAATACAACATCGACAGCGTCCAAGATTTTGATGATCCTCCGATATGCGGCCACCTATGTATTGAGGTGTTACGACGTAACGACAAAGGTGAAGATTGGAATGATATCGTGCGGTGTCTACGAGATAACAAATACACTTGGAAGTCTTGGTGGTAAGAGACTATAACTATGGAGAGTTATCGTGACAGTACTTTTCACATCAACAAATTTGGTGATACGAACATCACTTTTGTTGCTGGTGTTAATAGTGCACAATACGTCGATTCTAAAATCAATGAGATGAAAAGAGAGTTTTCCCATGAATCGTTGCAAGCTTTCGATAAAGTCGAAATCAAACTTCGACTAGAGCTCAATGAACTATTCGATGCCGTCCGAAAGTTGAAGAGACAAACAAACGAAAGGCTCAAAAAGATCGAGGAGAAACTTGAATCTCTCGAGAATGGCGTGAGGGCCTCCACACCTGAATAACATGTGGCAAACATGGCTATTTAAAAAAACAATTTTTTCTGCATCGATCGAGAGTAACTTTTAAGAGACACCTATGTTTGTGTGTATGGGAGACAAAGAGTTTTAAAAATCATAATGCTGTTCAAACTGGTTGGAGCGGGTTCGGTGATCACACTTCACTTGGAGCACCCAATATATTTGCGCGATGAAGATGACTACGAACTGGCTCTGTACGGGTTTTATTCGGAAAACAATATCGCTAATCATCCGACAGATGGAACGATGTACTTTTGGGTAGGTCCTAACGCCGAACAACAGAGCATTGGTCCGAGAGCGCTTCTCTTTCAGAAAGGCCACTTGACACTAGACACCCTACAGGTCAAGTGCAGTGAGTTCCTCAAAACACTGAACGTGGTTGATTCTGCGAGGTTCAGCATAGCGAAAATGGATGACAGGGTATCGATAGTCTCACCGCTCAAGTTCAGTTTCAACTCCACAATACGAAACCTGCTGGGGTTCGAAATGCAGTCTGAGGAAAAAGAAGACTACAGTAACGAACGTTTTTACTACATGGCCGACCATATCATAAAAGCCACGAAACCACCGAATCTCAGAGCTGTGGATACAGTCGAGATACATTGCAATTTGGTTGAAAACAGTTACTCCAATCACGATGAACACTTGCACAAGCACAAAGAACATCGACTGCTATACACATTTTTCCCAGCCGTACCGCGGGGCTACAAAATATCAGAAACGCCGCTCCAGAGATATTATGCTCCGTTAGATAGTGCCCTGCGAAAAATACAGCAAATCACTGTTACAATCGTGGATCAAGACAATCGCCTGATCTTGAACCCATTTGTAAAAAACATTGTTTATCTACACCTACAGAAATTACAGTAGACAAAACTCAACCCCACGCCGTAAAACTAGAACATTCAACACTCATATTTTTTCCCCCATCAAAAGTCACGCCTAGCACTGCACCACAAAATTATCAACCATCCGAGCAAACTGTCAAATTATCAATCTAAACACATCTAAGCATATATATATATATATATATATATATATATATATATATATATATATATATATATCGAAATTCAATCTCTGGGCCAGGATCGGGACCGAAATTCAAGCTCTGGGCCAGGAACGGCAAATCCCTACTACTTTGAGGTGATAGCTTAGAGGAGAGACCATTAATATGTGACTTTCACAAATACTTGCTATCTACAGTTAGTTCTAAATATAAACTGGAAAAAGAATTTTCAAATTCATTCATAATCATTGCCGGGTTTCGAGGTACTGATACAAAGTTGTCAGTTGTAAAAAACCTTTCAATTTTTTAACTACTTTGAACTTTATTTTTTTTAATACGAGTATGTCACCAGTGTACATGGTAGTATGTGTGTTCAGAGTTTTTGAAATATCATTTGAGTAAAGTATAAATATAATTTACCCCTATCACGGAACCTTGTGGAATCTAAACGCCAGTCCCAAGTTTAAGACTGTATTGTATTATAATTTAAATGGTTTTATTCCTATTTTGTAAATATGACTTGACACAGTCGAGATATACTAACTGCAGGCATTTCAAAGATTGTGCAATGATCCAGATAGTCAAGTGCCTTCTGTAAATCTAAAAATACACCTACAGTTTTTTTTTGTGTATCAAGTTCGGCAGTTATTGCTTTGTTAACAAAGACAACCAGAGCACAATTTGTATTTTTGAATTAATCACATCGTGACATTGTCAACAACTTTGTGGAAACTGAAGCACCAAAGTGTCTGCTATTTCACGTATTATCAGCGCAATAATGAGAATAAGAGTACTGTACTTGATTGCAGTAGCTAATGCAGTGAGTGTGTCGATCTAAACATAAATGGGAAGACTATGAAGAGTGATCTCCTGGAAATTCTACAGTGATATGATAAAAAGAAGGTATACCTTCCACGATATATGTCATATGGAATTTTAATTATTCTGATACAACAGGTGTTAGGAGATAAGAATTTTTGAAGAGTGGCTCAAGTCAGTTTTCCAAACGGACTTAAGTATTGTGCAAAACGATTGTTTGCATATTGTAATTAGAATAATATAATGAAATAAGTAGAATTTATCAAAGAAAATCTATGGTATTTCCTTTGGTCTGATTTCGTTACTAGAAGTTCTCAATTTGCAGGGCCAAAACTAGTACGTCAGCCTTAGTCTTTGAGCATCAATGCTAAATTTATCGATACAAGTACTAGCTTAAATAAGATCAACACACACACACACACACACACACACACACACACACACACACACACACACACACACACACACACACACACACACACACACACACACACACACACACACACACACACACACACACACACACACACACACACACACACACACACACACACACACACACACACACACACACACACGCACGCACGCACGCACGCACGCACGCACGCACGCACGCACGCACGCACGCACGCACGCACGCACGCACGCACACACACACACACACACACACACACACACACACACACACACACACACACACACACACACACACACACACACACACAAAAGCACGCACGCAAGCACATATATAGTATGATTTTCTAGTGTGTTAAATGGTGTTTAAAATATCGTCTTATTTTGCCAGGTGAAGTTAGGACTAAGAAGCCCTCTCTAACACTTAACTTAAGGACCAACGGCTTAATCCTAGACAGGTATCGTACGTAATTTTGACGTATTGTTACGTAATGTTTTGCTATAAATTAGTTGTTTATCATGACAGGTGTTTGTCCAAACAGCAGTGCTGCATTCCACACTTCCTTTAGTGTAATGTATCAATGTTGTGTAATTTTTATTAAATTTCAAGACTTAAAGAGAAAAAAACGTCACGGGACTCCCCGATAAATAGATAAATAAAAAAAAAACAACTGAGGAATGTTAAGATCCAGAATCTCCAATCGCCCAAAAGCAAATATTAATAAGATCTGTTATGTCAGCAGAAAAATCACCTAAACCAACCAGAACAACACAATAAAACACCAAGCAAAACACCTTTAAACCAACACCAGATCAGCACCCAACCAACACAACGTCAAAAAATCCAAACGACCCCACACGCACACTTCCTCTAAACCAACCCACAACACCCTCCAAGACCTCATAACACAAAATTAAAATCAACTCGCAACGCCATAACAACCCCGCCCAAATAACTGTAACGACCGAACATAAAAGTAAACAACAAAAAAAACCTACACCCTCGCCAAACCACCCCAACACTAAAGAAACAAAGAGAACACCCATCTCACCCAAAGTACTAAAACCAACAACCGCCAACACCCACACACCCCCTAATACAGTAACAAAATTAAGCAACAACATTAACTCCACAACGCTCACCAATAAAAGATAATAACAAAAGGTCTCCCCAAGCTACAACACAAGAAAACACCGGCACCCCGACTCCAGCCCACCAGCCAGCACATGCCACCCCCTATCGCCCCCACCTCCTCCGGATAACCAAAAAACCCGCCACCGATACACAGCTCATCTACCAACAATAGCACACATAAAACAAGACAAAAAACTCTAAAAACAAGAAAAGAGAACTTAACTAACTCAACAAAAACCACCCCACCCCACGCCGCCCGCACCACCCCCCTCAACCCCCACCCACTCCCCCCATTACTAATCAAAACTCCTCGCCATAACAAAAAAATAAATTACAACAACAATCTAAAAAACAAGAAATAACCAACAAAAAAAACCAATAACGAACAAGCACAGAAAAGTTTACGTACAGTACTTAGAAGCGAAAAAAATACACTTTTCTACTAGGTCTTATGGGGACCTTACTCAGTCACTGAAATTTTGGATATAAGCTACACCAAAATGTATTCGAAACTTTATCTTTCCAATTGTTTTTTGTGTAATATGATTTTATAAACAATTATCAATCTATCAACTGTGTTTTAGAAGTTTATGAATTGCGTAAATTACGTATCTGAATACCCCTTTACGTCATACTCAGGCGGGATAGACTATATACGGTTAGTTATCACTAATAAAGTCCTCAATATCCCCGTACGTGTATGGTTCGGGGGCTGGGTCAATACACCTGTACTTGTTTTGGTGGGATGGATGTAAGCCAGACGGACAATCTAACAGTAATATTTTGTGGAGGGCTACTGCAATTTGTAAGTAGTTCTGAAAAAGTACTATTTCCAAGCTACAAGTACACTATATAATAAATTTTACATTAAGGAAAAACAAAATGTAATCGCGTAAACTTACAGGTCACCCACCCATCACTGTCGCTCAGGTAGCCTAAGGACTCCCGGACCACCTCTAGTGATCGAGCAGGTGGCGTTGTGTGAAGGACTGGATCGCTCAATGTCACGCATTGAAGGGACAGCCTACTCTCGACATGTTGACTTCACTCTCCGTTATCTTGTAAATAAAAACGCTCGGAAACACCTCCGTGTCAAGGCCACTGAGCATCGCAAACTTTCCAAATAGAACCAGGAGATATTTGATTGAAAAAAACAACCCCCTAGTCCTTCAAGTAAGGAATTTAAACTGTCAATGTAGGATAAAATAGAAACTTTAGTTTGAATTAATACAGCTGAGGAGGATATATACTTGTCATATACGTTCGCATTGGCTTTTTACAACAACAGCAAAAGTTTGAAACTCGGACAAATTTCAATATGATAAACAATCCAAACAAAGCAACCAGGGTCAAGCGTACTTTAGTATTACGCAATATTGCGATTACACTGCCCAAACAAAATAACAGTCAAGTACTTATCAAGAAATAAACTAGTGATCACACACTACAACCAAATGCCAACAAAATAACAGCTTCAAGTACTTAGGAGTACAATAATATTGATTAAAACTGCAAAAAATAGCGTGCCGTTTTCTTTATAAACTTTGTACGTTTTCAATACAATAAATATGTGTAGTAACATATTTAATAGTGTTTACTTTAAGTACTAATCTTACGTAAGAGACAGGTTTGTAGTAATATACAAAGACAGTCGTGTTAACAGACAGTTACCGAAGGCCTAGTAGGATCCATACTTTATCTCATCGCGTGCTATTAACAAATGCTCACAAACAAACACACAAATGGCGTTGGTATTCGGGGAAATATTCTGGCAGCTAAGATTCCCATACTAAAATATAACACACAAAACGGAACATATGTTGTGTCTAATTAACAGTGTAATTATTTAACAAGAAAATCTGTCTCTCATTTGATCTATTCACCCAACTGTCTTAATAACGATAAACTACGAAACACATTTTAGTATAATACTTACAACATATAGAAGTAGACATTCTCACAAAAATATTGTCTTTAAAGTGAATAACAACTTTCTCAATAGAACAAAATATTACTTTAAACTAAAAATACTATTATCAGAGGCATAACAAAGGAATATACTACTTATCTCTAAGCCAAAGTGACTGACGTGGAGTGTAAGCTATCTTTTGAGATGTCAAAACTCATAACTAGAAACTTAAACTGAACATTATATAGGAAGATATAGCAGGTAAGACTATAGACGCATATACAAAAACCTGAAGGGTATAATAAGCCGAACTACATCGCTGTGACAGGGTTCATGACACGTAAATAAAGCAATATGTTACAGGTTTTTTAACGATGATTGGTAAAAAATTTTAAATAATTTAAAATTACTAACAGTTAGTTTAAATTAATAACAGTTAGAAAAATAATGATAACACCTACTATATTAATTTTTATTCATAGTTTTTTATTGGTTCATTCAGCAATCGGGTATCGATCCCTAGTTCTTTGTGGAACTTCTTGACGGGTTCACTGCTATGCAGTGTCAAATTAGAAGTTGCAAAAAATCTCAGAAGCTATAGCATGTTAGAAAAAATAATTTATGTTTTGAGATTCGTATTAATTTTAATGTGCCCTTAATTGAAAACAGAAACATTTGATTGACAAATTAATACGACAATAGATCAGAGCCATGTATTTCCCGTCCAAACTTACAAGAGAGATTACACAATTCTCATTTATAGACAAAATAACTATTGGAGACCTTTAGCGAAACTACTGATATTTATTGTGTTTCTTTTATAAACTGCGACTGTAACAGTCAAAATGTTCTCCTATTTCTTCTCAAAAAATATATCAACTCAACACAGAATATCGCATAAAAGCCCAAAACAGACTTGAGAAAGAATGTCTATAAACGGATGAATAATGCGGCATTAATCGGAAAGCGACGTAAGGAAAATATTACGGAACCGTCGTAGAACATTCGTCTCGTTTCAAAATGGTGATCATCGTGAGAAATTGATTGCCAAAGCCTCATCTTCGCGCAAGCCAGACATTTGAGCTGTAGAAAACTTAAGCTTCTCCGGGTCAGTCTGGCTAAAAGTAAAAACGAAATTTAACAAAACCCATATATGTAGTGCGTAGTGTTCTCGACGTATCAAAGTTGAATGATGTACTGAATTCCACTATAACGGAGGAATAAAAAAACGTTTACGGCGATAAATAATCACATTGCGAATTATACAACACAAGAGCGATATAGACTAAGATGCTCTTACGTACATTATAGAAAAACGTGATTTTTTAATCAGGACAGCTAAGATAAATCTAAATACTTTGACACTAGATGATATATGCAAGAAAACAATACCGTCCGCGGTATGCCCCGAATTAACAAAAAAACTTAGGGCCAAAATGAAAGACAAACTAACAAAAGGGTATCTCTATCATGCAGAGAATTCGTCGGGCTTAGATCCAAAAATTACGCTATCACTTAGATGACGGAGAAAGAACGACGAACAATAAAATTAACGGAATAACGAAAACCTACACACGTGCATTAAAGAAAAGGGTTAATGCTGCGGGGGGGATCTAGCAGCGATATATCCAGTTACCAGACGACAATAAAGAGTGTCTGTTCTATGGACAAAAATAATCTAACTCATACGTGGATCTTGTAGTCGTGGTTCTTCGGCAGGAACGATTTCTGACTTGGAGATATTCTTAGATTTACACTGAGGAGTAAATTAGACAATCGCTACCAGTTTTATTAGATGGGTACATTAGATAGACTAAACGGGAGGTATGTATTATGTCCAATAGTTTTACCACACATAGAGAAACGAGGTAGGATTGATTATGGTGTTCAGGTTGTAAGGAGATAGTAGTATATACGAGTCAGGAATAAACGCGACTGACATCATACGCGTTACAAAGTGTGGGCACTACGGGCTGTGTACATTAGTTAGAGGGGGACAGGATAGGTATGGGTCTAAATCGGACATGGGGTATGGTGAAGTTAGGGGAGAAGGGGACATATTGATTGAGATGATTATGAGGTCTATATCATGAGGGAATGGTAGAAATTTGGGGGGGTTGGTGTTTATTGTGAGGTGGTGGTGTCTTGATAGTATAAATATTGCGATGGGATGGATGGGGTTCAAAAATTACGGGGGGGGGGGTATAGTCTGACGTAGGGATTAAACTTAACCACAATATTTGTTGTAGGGTGGAGTGGGGGGAAGTATTTTTATAAGTTAAGGGGGTTATATGAAATTAGTGGGGAGGGTGTGGAAAGTTATGAAGTTTCATTTACACAATCGACGTTGAGGTCTAATAAGTTAAATATAAAGATTGAGAAGATGTTGTTGTCTTGGGAGGAGATGTGATGGAGTAATAATTGTTGATGATTGTGATTTATGGTTGAATAACTCTAGAGGGAGTGAGTTGTATGTTATTTTATTGTAAAGAGTTAGGTATTGGGAGAGGTTGTATTTAGGAGTAAATGAATGGGATTGTGTTTTTGATTTATGACGGGATGGGTGTAGTTGGTAGATCTTGGGAGTTGTGTATGTGTTGATTTTAGTAGTTTGTGATTAAGAGAGTATCTTGTACCATTTTGATGTGAATGCATTTGTGAGATGAGGAGAAGTAAATTATTGTAATTAATAAATGAAATGTTTTAATAAATTATGGGTGGTAGATGGTGAAAGGAAAGTTGGTGGAAGGTAAGAGGGAGGGGTATGACAATTTAAGTGGTGTTAGGTTCGTGTTTTGGTTGTTTGTTGGGGAATGGGGTGTATGATTTTAGAATTGGGAGTTTGTGTTATATAGAGACCACATATAGTAGGATAGAATATTAAATTTGTATAATGATGATGATTAGTAGTTTTTAGGGTTTAAGGTTAAGTAATTAGGAGGAAATAAGAAGAGATGTAAAGTTTCAGGACAATGTTAAATTTGGTATGAAAGGGTATGTAAGGGAGATATGTGAAGAATAATGATATTGATGGGATTATAGTGTAAAATTAGGTTGTAATTGTTTTGGTACACAAGTGTAGACTGAATTGGGGAGTGGGTAAGTTTTTGAACAGTGTGGAATGGAGCTTGGGAGTATGTATTGGGAATTGATAAAGTTTCTGGGGGTGAATAAGAGATAGGGGTTGAGGTATAGTTTGAGGTAAGTTTTTTCTGTGATTTTTTTTGTATTTATAGGGATGTGGAGGAAGGGTACGCTTTTTATGGTATGGTGGGTGAGTATTTAGTGTAAAAGTTAGTGGGTTTAATGTAATATGTGTGTTGAGATTTATTTGGCATATGTGGATGTTTTTATTGACAAAGGGAATTTGAGAAAGGTTTGAGGTGATGGACAAGTTTGGTTTAGATGGTGATTTAGTTGCGGGGGTTGTTTTGTGTTTTAGGTATTGATTTTGAGATTTGGTAGGAGGGGGGATGAAGTAATGATGGTAGAAGGGTTTGTAAAGATGTCTATGACATGATTGTGATTTGTTAAGTGTTTATCATGGGTTGGTATGGGTAAGGATTTTGAGGAAGATATATTGTGGGATGTTAAGTTTTAGTGAAAGAGAGGGGATTGGATGTGTATATTTTGGTTTAGTAGGGGATGTAGAATATTTATTTTTTGAGTGGTAGGAGGGATGGACATGAATGGATAAGGGTATTGTGCGTGATTGGGGAGCGAGGGGGTACAAGGTGTGATTATTATAGTGAGTAAGGGATAGGTAAAGGAAATAATTGGTTGGGTGTAGGTATTGGTGGTGGGTAAATATTTTATGGTTATTTATGGGAGTGTGGGTTGTTGTTGATTAAATAGGGTAGTGTCATATATTTGTTTATGAATGGGGGGGGGTATGATTTTAATATTTCTTTGCTATGGGTATATATCGTGAGAGGGGAGCGCAACAGTTGAGGGACTCCACGCCAACTTGCTCTCTCAGCCATGAGCGTCGGTATGGTGTCTCTAGAGTAACACAACATGTATATACACACACAATTCGGGGTGAATGTGAAGGCGCTTCACGACGCATCTCTACGCAAACACTCGAGGCAGTGGGTTAGCACAGTGGACAGATTGTATATATGTAAGGGTTGGGGGGAAGGTTTAGGTTTAGAGATGGGGGGGGTTGAAGGAGTTGAGTAAAGTGGGTTTAGTGTGGGGGGGTGTGTGGATATTGGGTTTAGGTGAGTATAATGGGGTGGGGGGAGGGGTGTTCTGTAGTTAGGGGTTAGGGATGGGGAGGGAATTGGGAAGTTTTATTAAGTTATTAGTAGAGGGGGCATGTGGTAATGGGAGGTGTAGAGGGGTAGGGTGGAGAATGTTGCGGGATATGGATTGGTTGAGTTTATTGATTAGGGGAGATGTAAATTTATTGGGAGTAGTGTTTGTAGGGGGTATTAAGGAATGAGGGAAGGGGAGAATAGGTTGGGGATGAGTTTGTTTATATTATATATGAATGGTGTGATGTTATTGAAAGGTTTATGAGTATGATTGGGGGTGGGTGGGGTATATTGTAAGAATATAGGGATTTAGGAGGGGGAGGTAACAATGTATGGTGTGATTGGGGGTTGATAGTGGTAAGGGATGAGGGAGAAGAGGGGGGGATAATAAGGAAATATTTAGGGTTTGGTGAGTATGTTGATATGATTTGGAATGGTGATGGAGTTTTGGTGTGCGGGTGTTGTATAGAATTTGCGGTGATTGTGAAAAGTAGTAGAGATGAAGAGTGTTGAGATGGTGTATGGATTGTCTTAAAGGTGGGTAAATGGGTTGACTAGTGGTGTGTTGTTGGGGGGAGTCCCAGCACACTTGGGCATATGGTGGTTGGTGAAGATGTTTTATTAGGTTTAATAGGTAGGGTTGGGGGTTTTTGTTTGGGGGGGGGTTCAGTTTTAGTTTTAAGTTTTTTGTGAGCAATTTTTTTTTGTTTGGGGGGGGTAGTTAGTGGTGTGGTTGTGGTATAGGTAGGATAGTGGGGGGGGGGGGGTTTGTTGGGTGGGGGTGTGGGTGGTGGTGGGGGTTAGTAGGGTTGGGGGTTGGGTGGGTGGGGGGGGGTTTGGTGGGTGTTGGTGGGGGGGGGGGTGATTTTGTTTTGGGTGGGTGGGGTGGGGGGTGGGGTTGGGGTGGGGGGGTGTTGGGGGGTGGGTTGGGGGGTTTTGGGTGTGTGGTGTTAGTAGGTTAGATGTATTTTAAGGTTTTATGTGGAGGGGAATTTTATAGTTGGGTGGGGGTTGTGTGTTGGTGTGGGGGGGTGTGGGGGGTTTGTGTGGGTTGGGTTGTTGGTGGGGTGGTTTTGTTGGGTTGTGGTTGGGGTGGGGGGGGTGGGGTTGTGGTTGGTTTGGTTGGTTGTGGTGGGGTGTTTGATGGGTTTTGGTGGTGATGTTTATTGGGGGGTGGTGTTGTTTGAATTAGGTTGGTTAGGGTGGGTGGGGGTTTTATTTTTGTGTAATGGGGTGTTTTGTGTGAGGGTGTTGTGGGTTTGTTTTTGTTAGGTTTAGGAGTGGGGTGTGATGAGGTTTAGGTTTGTGTGTTTGTAGAGATTGTAAATTTTTTTTAGTGATAGGTGATTTAGAGTTGTTGATTTTGGGTAGGGGATTAGTTTAAATTAATATTGATGAAGATGTTATGATTTTTGGGAAAGTGGGGATATAGGGATTTAAATATTGGGTTTTGGTGGAGGTAGAGTTAGGTTTAAATAGGATTGGTGGGGGAGATTATAAGTATGATATTGATAAAGTGTTTAATGGTAGAAGTGAGTGTTTTATGGGTGTGGGTGGTTGTGGTTTGTTGGTGTGTTAGGGGGGAAGTGTTGGGGGGTGGGGTAATAAAGGGTAAGGGTTGTATGTTGGTCAATTTTTTTAGTGGGTTATTGTTTAGGTTTTTGATGGGGTGTTTATAGATGTTTTTTATTATAAATGGTTGGTGGGGTTGGTGTTGATGGTGTGTTGAGAATTTTCATGAAATGTGTATGTTGGCTAATGATTATTATGGGTTTGGGTGTGGGTTTGTGGTAGATGTTTTGACCAAATTTTTGAGATGTGTAGGTGTGTTATAGTAGTATTGGGTGTAGTGGGAGATGGGGGTTTGTTATTGATTTGGTATTTGGAAGGTGGATTGTTTATTTGATAGGGATAAAAGTACAGAGTATACGTTAATGTATAGATGGAGGGGTTGGGTGAGAGTAAGAGATCGAATGAAGTGTGTGAATTGATGTGGGTTTTTGGTTATATTGTTATGAGTGTAGGTTTGTATATGTTGAAAGATCGGGGAGGGTGGGGATGTTTGGAGCAAAGTAGTTGTGGTTGGTGTAGATCGTTAGTGAAGGAGATGAAATAGATTTTAGTGGTTAGTAGTAGATATTAGTGAGGATGGAGAATGATTGGGATTGTAGTAGTAAGTATTCTAACGGTCTTGGTTCTCATAAAATTTGCAATACTATTTAAGTTCTTGTCACGTCCCTCATTGTCATAAAATATGCAATACTATTTAAGTTATACTTACGTTTTTCATTCTCATGAAGTACGCAGTACTAATTATGTTATATTCACGTTTTCTTCACAATTTAATCTGTCATGCATTAAATACGAGTTATGTACTAACCTCAATTTAAATTATACCAACATATTTAGAAAACTGTATAAAAGGATGTAATGTAATAACAAATGTTCCCTTTGGGAGAAGGCCGATATTTATTGTGTTTTTATAACTGCAACTGTGGAGCACAGTAAAAAGCATAAAATGTTGCTAAAGCACCCAGTGTCACCAATATTGCATCATGGTTCACAGAGATAAGGTCATAAATTTCGTCATATAACACAACAGTGAGACAGAACATATTGTTTAGTTTTAACGGATACTGAGTTGGCATATGGATATGCACTGATATACCTGTATATTGTGAGCGCTTTGTAATACAGGTAGACTGACTATTGACATTAAAAATGTGATTAAGTTACATAGTTAATTGGTGGTTAAAAAATTATAAAAAGTGGAAGTGTATAGGGCTAAACACAAGTTTAAAAGCAGATTAAAATGTAATTTAACTGTTTCTTTTGGAATATTAATATTTTGTATTGCAAATTGAATTTTGGTAGTCAAGATAAATAATATATCAAATTTCCCACATTTTGACTTTTTTTGACCAAAAAAATAAATAAAACAAATAATTTATTTTGTATAAAGTAAAATAATAAATAACATATAACACGCTAATAAGTAACATGTATTGTATTTAAATTACTTAGTACAAGGCTTATTAGTAAACTAAATTTTATATAAATGAGTGAATCAAAATCTTATATTCCATTTAAAAAGATTGTTAATTATATCTAACATGTAATTAACTGATGTAAAGTGTTATTATTACAGATATAAAACAATAAAAAACTAAATACTAAACTAACATTAATAAAACATACACTATTAAATCAAAACTTAAAATTTGAAAAAGGAGCTATACATCTATAGTGTATCAATAGTACCATAGTTGTATTATGTATCATGTGATTTATTGTAGTAATAATTTTACTTTAAAATAACACGTATATAATTTGTAATAAATGTACTATCATAATAAGTATACAAATAATGCCATTAATATTTATAATAATTTTCCCTAATCTTAGATCACCTACTTTATATTCATTTGGTTTGTTGATTTGGAATACATTAAAATATAATTTAATATTCATATACAAACTCAGAAATTAGGCATAAGCCTTGAAACGTGGATGAAGAGTTAAAGTTTCATATTTAGGTTCTGTAGCTTGCTAGATCTTAAGGTTTGTACTTTTAATAAAAACGACTGAGTCAACTGTTGTGAGATATGAAAATTAATTAAAATTATAGTACGTTCATAAAGTTTCACGTGAGAACTTAATGAGATCATTACTAAAGGCTGGCAGCGGGGAAAGGCAATTCCCGCTTGCCTGTAATATACTCACTCGGTGTTTCACGAGAAGATCACTGGGATTGCTCTCAACATTGCTCACACCCACGAAACGATTGAAGTAAAATAATCAACATTTAAAGTAAGGTTTTGAAGTAAAATAATAACAAACATTTTTTAACTAGCCAAATCCCATGTATGATATACTATTGTTAAGACACATTATAAATTAGGGATTCAATTAAAATTCAGGTAGGCCCTAAACATATTTAATGATATAATGTATATCCTCCAGTATATTGCATGTAATATATAAATATTTCATGTCATATGTTCAAATATGATCCATAATGATATGTAATAGTATATAGTTTTTATAAAAAGTGGACATCTATTACCTGGTATGTGGAAAATAAATGGACATCATGTACTGTGATTGTCCGTTTTATACCGTTCTATCATGCACTTGCCACGTACACAGTTATATAAGTCAGAAGGTCGGTATTTAGCTGGTATTATTTCTGTTTAGGAGCGTCAAAGATTGAACAAAATAGTATATTAAGTAAAAATACTCATTTCTGCATATTAAAATGTGAATTATACGTTGACAAAGACGTTCTGTCTTGGTAGTGAAGAGGACGTTTATTTTCTACTACTTCCCCTATGCTAATTCTTTTACACATGGTTGGGCAAAAGTCTGGAATATATGTATTAATTTCAAAACTATTAAAAGAAATGTAATGAAACTTTGCAGTTATGTACATGCCTCTATATCAAACATATGGACATATTTTACTTGTATTTTGCATTACCAGGGGATGGCCCATGAAGGATGTCTTAAAAATTTTAAATTTAAGCCTACCTCGAGTTGTACCCCATTTTAAAGTTCTTTGTTTGTGAAACACAAGAGTGCAAACATGAGGTCAAAAGGATGACTCAGTCTGAAAATGCAACCACTTAAAGAATTTAATGTCAGTGTTGGGCAAAAGTCTGGAATATATGTATTAATTTCAAAACTATTAACATAAATATAATGAAACTTTGCAGTTATGTACATGTCTCTATATCAAACATATTGACATATTTTACTTGTATTTTGCATAACCAGGGGATGGTCCATGAAGAAAGTCTTAAAAATTTTAACTTTAAGCCTACCTCGAGTTATACTTCATTTTGAAGGTTTTTGTTTGTGAAACACAAGAGTACACACCTGAGGTCAAAAGGATGATTCAGTCAGAAAATATAACCTCTCAAAGAATTTAATGTCATGTAACTAACACTGCTTAAGACAAAGATAAGATAGATGGTTATTATCTATTGCTGCATAGAGCTATAATTTATCTGACTGAATATGAGAAATTAAATTTCACAAAAAATAAGGAACAAGTTTTTATAGTAATATTCTTAAACTATTTTAGGTAAACCTATTTTCAAAAGTGTTTTAATATATTTTTTTATTTTAGTTAAATAGCATAGCTATTTTTATAACGCAGTAGTTTTTTACGATTGTTAACAATTAACAACATAATTAGCAACAAGGACCTGAAACTGTTAAATAAACAGCCGTATAACTAAGAAGAATTAGTAATATGACAATAAGTTTTTGAATCGCCGTATTTTGTGAATGGGTCATCCTTTTGACCTCAGGTTTGCACTGTTGTATTGTACAAACAAACACCTTTAAAATGAAATATAACTCGAGATAGGCTTACATTTTAAATGTTTAAGACTTCCTGTATGAACCATCACCTGGCTATGCAAATAACAAGTAAAATATGTCTAAGTGTTTGGTATAGGAACATGTATATAACTGCATAGTTTATATAGGTCACCAGTCAAACATAACTTTCCATAAAAACTTATAACCTATATTATGACAGATTTTCAAGTCTTGTTAGGAATCATTGGTTTAAAGTATTATTTTACATAATAAAATCTAAAAACAATTGTGTACGATATTATATATTATATTTATATAAATTATTATTATATATTATATTAATATAAATCTGTATATTATTATGTATGTATACAACTATGCTACAAACTGATATGTGAGTATAATGTATAACAATAAATATGTGGTACACATAAAAAAATCAATTCAATACTTTAATATTATTTTTAACCAAACTACTGAATAAGGTCTGCATTGAATAACGTTAATTGATAAACAAGAATGTTAGTTTCACAACTCGTAAACTATCGGATTATAAATGGTACAAACACCAAAGAGATATAACATTTAGCCGCTTTAAAGTAAGTTCTCTATGCTCATACAAATATATCTATGTACACCAGAAAGGTTTTGAAATGAAACAATATCGAAGTAACGAAAAGGTAATTGTTTTATTTCGAAGGAAGAAATTAACTTGTTACCACAGTAGTTTAAGCTTAAATACATAAAAATTTACCTGGCAAACATTTATCTTAAAACCTTAAGCAATGTAATGAAATTGTACGTAAATAATAAATAACATCGCTGACTGTATTAGGCATTAAATATGATGTATAGTTAAATAAATATATTTGAATACGTTTGAAATTTCAAACTTGATCACAAGAATTTAATTAAATATGTAAGTGTAAAACATTTAAATGAAACACGTGTTTACAGAATGTAAGAAGATACAAAAAATTACTATCTAATATTTTTGGTTAAAAAATATTCTTCGCAAACAAAATAATAAATTAAAACTTATTTAGTATTATTTTAAATATTTACCTAAGGACATAATAGAAGAGTGATATGCGCAATGTTAAGAGTATGTTTATATAGTAAATAAATCACAGACAAAACAGTATTAGCAATACATTGGGTAAGGAAGTACGGGACCTCAACAGTGTTGTTTACAGTTTTCATTACACGCGGACTGTAAACAATCACAAAGTGAGTTTGTATTTTAAATTTTAGGCAGACATTTTTCAATTTAAACACAAAGCTTTGCTTAATTGTCTTATTTTGGTTTTCATAAAGAGCCGTTGTAGATTTCAATGTCTATTATAATTCTTTAATATCCCAACACAATATTTAAAGAATAAAAATATTTCATTTGCGTCGTTATTTTTTAAGCTATTGTCTTAACAGTAATTCGAGTAAACATGTTAAATAAAATAATATTGAATTAAGTATATTTACATTGGTAATTACATTAATTTAATTTTAAAAAATAGTTATATTTATTATTATTTTTATTTTTATATTTAGTATCGAAATTCACTATTTCTAGCGTTAATAATATAACATTATTTTCGTGGATTATTTATTATTAGAAGAAGTTCTAACTCTATTTAAATGATTTCTTGTTGAAATGATACAGTACAAAACTTTTAATGGCTTACTTTTTGTAGATAAATAAATACGCGTTTCCCTTAACCAGTTTATGACACTAAACATAAAGTTTACATATTATGTCAAAATGTAAAGAGTTAAATAGTAATTCAGTCTTCCACTAGCTACTCAGTGTAAAAGTTTAACCCTATATACATGTTTCAGAAAATACTTTACGATTATTAAGTTAAAAAAATATTACTCTGACGTGCAATTTAATAAGAAAATTACACCAAGTAAAACTAAGTAAATTACATTTAGCCATTTAATAAATACTCAAAAAGAAAAATCTTACCCCTGGACATTTTCCCAAACAAGGGATAAGGAACACATGAGTTTATCTTGTCCTAAATCTTGTTAGGGTCACAGTGGCTCAAAGAGCTTATTGTTTCTTTCAGTTTCCTTAGTCTGAATTCCCTCTTTCCTGTTTAAATATATTTTTCAGCCTCTCCTTCCCCAGATTTCTTTTCACTTCACGGGTTTTGTATATCAGGCCTTAGCCAAAAAATAGTAAGGCAAAAGATACAAATACTGAGTCATATTTATAGCTATCGAATTAAAAGATTATAGTTAAAAAAAACTTGGTGGAACATCTTTAAATAGTCAAAAACAAAGAATCTATGTAAAGTATAAACACTAGTGTGATAAAGTCATATAGTAGTACGTACTTTTGTAAATTAGTTTCTTTACCTTTTATCATACCGACTTTTATAGGTACAAGTAGTAATTCAATTTAAAGTTATGTTATTATTTATACAAACGTTGATTTAGTACTAGTATACAACAATCAATTAAAACCATTATTGCTATTTTAAAATACATCAACATCAAACAAAGAGATGGGATAAGTTTTGTAGAATAGTACTAAATACGTTCTTACTGTTTAGGTTTTACTAGTAATAAATGTGAAACTTAACTAGAGTCAAAGAAAAGGTTCCATCCAGAACAATAGGAAACCAACAAAGTCTACTTCGAAAGAAGTGAGACTTACTTAAACAATGGGAAACCGTAGATACTCTATTATCTACTTGGGCTCCATCAGTGTTACTTTATTGTTAAATTTTGTTCGCTCTTTCCTAACCAATATTCTGATTAATAAGCCACCCAAATATAATTTTTACACATGAGACTTTTTGCTGGATTGGGTTACATAAACAAAAATTATATTTTATACCTGGTTTTCAAATCAAATGAGACCAGAAAATCAATCATTATATAATGCAGTTACATTAACAGAATAGCAATTAATTAACAATATAACTTTTTGTTTTGACGTGGGTTACCTTTTATTTAATGTATGTATCTCTCAAACATTTAACTCTGTGAGCTAGGTGCATGCAAGGCCCCTCTACATATACAGGCCAGCGGAGGGCCTCTGCCGCACGGCCCGTAACAATGTGTTCGTAATAATGATTCTGCATGTGTTTTTAGACGATTTAATTAAAAATAACGATAAATTAAAAATTATTAAAAAAATTTTCCATCCATTCAAGCTAAAACACTTTTTTTACAGTTTGCTTTTAACTAGCTAAAACGCGTAGAACAAATTTACTGGAATTTGTTCTAATATATATGTTAGTATATGTGTTAGATGTTAGTATATATGTCAGTATACATAGTGCATATGTTAGTAATCCCTAACATAACCAGTAAATGAACAACAGCGTAGGGCTGTAATATATCATAGGCCTCTACGAGATAATACGGATGCGCAGCCCGGGCCTTGAGATCAAACCTCACGTGTATAGGTCGGCCGTCAGTCCAAATCCGTGGCCTGATGGATTGAGCAAATTCTAGTCGGGTTTCACCTTGAGGCCAGAACTATGCAGTTTAAACCATGTAAATGGGATCGCCTTAAGGCCAGATGAAAAGGCAGCGGCGAAATACAACGTAAAAATAAATGATATGTTGTATTTAAAAACGAATTGTATTGTTAATTCATTGGCAAGACTTGCAAGCACAACGGAATTTTGATTTCAATAAACAATTCTATTTAGTTAATTATTTAGAAGTAATTTTTCAAATTATTAAAACTTTAAAAAAGAACGAAAAATTAAATTGAATTCTATGCTTTGCTTGATATTGTTTTGCTTTTAATTTAGTATTTTTGTTGTTAATTTTTTTGTTAACGTCTTTTGTGTTAATTTTAGTATTTTTCGATGGGTCCCCAAAATCGGTATGTATCTTTAAGAGGCTCTTTTTATTTTCTCATTAGTGTAGTATTTTTTTAGTTGCTTATTTTATATTTAATACAACAATAATTTCATTTTTGTAGTTTTTCAAGAAACATGTATCTTTTTATCTTTCCAGGCAAGCCTTGGCCAACAAGCACCGATTACTACGAGGAATCGACTGGACCTACCGTGTATTATTTAGTTATTGATTATTTTTAAGGTTTATCATCGTTATCGATTATTTTAAATATTTACCATAATTTTTCGAAAGAATAACATTAACAATACGCCTTTTTAATACGCCTTTGTATGAAAAGTAGAAGAAGAGTAATTACAAGAAATACATACTGATATGTCACTCACTCAGAATAAATCAACTGAATCGATCATTATATTAATACAAATGTGCGTCCTCTTCTTTAGTTAATTTTCAATCATCTTACAATTATAATTAGTGTGATAATGATAACAATCTATAAAAAAAGGTTATAAATAGTAAGTCATTTTAATTTCTCTAATATAATTTGGCTTAGAAAATATAGATGTTTAATAGGTCTTTTGTATATTTTTATCGCATTAAAAAACTATTATTTTATCTAAATTCAAATAAACTCAAATCAATGGAACTCATAGTTTTAAGATCCTGTAAAAGACGAGAGCACGTACCGAGCCGCAATTATCTCATTAACTTTTATCGGTTGAACAGATTAAATACCACCTCACCTTAGGTCAAAGTTCAAAAGCTTGTCCGGAGTTCAACAGGCACCAGCCGGTGTTGCGCCTAGTTTGCTCGTCCGATACTTGCTCTCTCTAACTTTATGGCTCGGGCGACCAGGCGTTGCCGACATATCTCCCGTTGCAATCACGTACGCGAAAGATTCTCATGCACGTGTGCATCAATTCAATAAATATTTCATCCTCACCAAAAACCCCTGCAGCCACATCAAGAAGATGACGTTGACAACACCCTCTCCGACAACATGGATGGCAGTGTCCCCCTTACTCACAGTAAAATCTCAACTGAAATAATCATTAATCAAAATGCTTTGGCCACTTATATTTAACAGTCTATACAGAACTAAACAAATATAAAATACTTCAAACCAAAAATACTAGGAATAAAGGTTCACAGTGTAAGCCATGTTTCAGTTCTGCTATAAAGAGTGTATGTTTTGAACTGTAGGAAACAAAATTAATATAATTTGAGAATATTAAACTTCGTGAATAAACAGAAACCTAGTGTACACAGTTCCATACAGTAAAATATATTATTGTATCTGTAAGTATCACAAATAAAATCAGTATACTACTCAACCCACACACATTGCTTACATAGCTCTACATAGTACGTCAGTTAAATCTGTCAGTATTACAAACGTAAACAGTACAACACTCACTTCGTACATATTGCTTACACAGCTCTACATAGTACGTTAGTTGAATCTATCAGTATTACAAACGTAAGCAGTACAACACTCACTTCGTACATATTACTTACACAGCTCTACATAGTACGTTATTTAAATCTGTCAGTATTACAAACGTAAGCAGTACAACACTCACTTCGTACATATTGCTTACACAGCTCTACATAGTACGTTAGTTAAATCTGTCAGTATTACAAACGTAGGCAGTACAACACTCACTTCGTACATATTACTTACACAGCTCTACATAGTACGTTAGTTAAATCTGTCAGTATTACAAACGTAAGCTGTACAACACTCACTTCATACACATTGATTACACAGCTCTACATTAGTACGTTAGCGAAAGCTGTCAGTATTACAAACGTAAGCAGTACAACACTCACTTCATACACATTGCTTACACAGCTCTACATAGTACGTTAGTTAAATCTGTCAGTATTACAAACGTAAGCAGTACAACACTCACTTCATACACATTACTTACACAGCTCTACATAGTACGTTAGCGAAAGCTGTCAGTATTACAAACGTAAGCAGTACAACACTCACTTCATACACATTGCTTACACAGCTCTACATAGTACGTTAGTTAAATCTGTCAGTATTACAAACGTAAGCAGTACAACACTCACTTCATACACATTACTTACACAGCTCTACATAGTACGTTAGCGAAAGCTGTCAGTATTACAAACGTAAGCTGTACAACACTCACTTCATACACATTGCTTACACAGCTCTACATAGTACGTTAGTTAAATCTGTCAGTATTAAAAACCTAAGCTGTACAACACTCACTTCATACACATTGCTTACACAGCTCTACATAGTACGTTAGTTAAATCTGTCAGTATTAAAAACCTAAGCTGTACAACACTCACTTCATACACATTGCTTACACAGCTCTACATAGTACGTTAGTTAAATCTGTCAGTATTACAAACGTAAGCAGTACAACACTCACTTCATACACATTACTTACACAGCTCTACATAGTACGTTAGCGAAAGCTGTCAGTATTACAAACGTAAGCTGTACAACACTCACTTCATACACATTGCTTACACAGCTCTACATAGTACGTTAGTTAAATCTGTCAGTATTAAAAACCTAAGCTGTACAACACTCACTTCATACACATTGCTTACATAGCTCTCCATAGTACGTTAGTTAAATCTGTCAGTATTACAAACGTAAGCAGTACAACACTCACTTCATACACATTGCTTACATAGCTCTACATAGTACGTTAGTTAAATCTGTCAGTATTATGATCTTTTAATTGATGAAAAGTAAAAGTTCAGAGGGTCCGGACGGGATCCCTCCATATGTCATTAAAGGTTGTGCAGACGTTCTTAAAACCCCTCTTGCAATTCTCTTTAATTTATTTTTGAAATTTGATCAGTTTCGCCAACGCTTGAAATCAACTAAGGTTGTTGATTTCAAGCGTTGAAGTTGTTGAAAGTTTGTCCGATGTTCAAGTCCAGCGTGGTTTGTAAAATCATAAACCAGAGACCGATTGCACTTGTGACTTCCACATGTAAATTATTTGAACGTATTTTATATAAAGAATGTTAAATGAACTCTCTAGTATGATTGTTAATGAGCAACATGGTTTTATACCCAAAAGGTCGTCAGCCTCTAATCTAATAAATTTCACTCACTATACATCTAACATTCTTGATAGAGGAGGCCAAATTGATGTCAAATATATATATATATATATATATATATATATATATATATATACAGATTTTGCCAAAGCTTTTGATAAAACTAATCATGCTTAAATAATTTATTACTGTCATACTATCAAGGTTGAATCAGTTTGTAGTATTTAAATAAAATGAAGTCATATGATTTTGAAGTTTTCTCTGGAATTCCTCAGGGCTCAACCCTTCGTTCGCTGCTTTTTTATCTTCATTAATAATATCTCAAGTAGTGCAAACATAAAATTTTTTATTACTTGCCGATGACCTAAAATATACCGATCAGTTGAAACTTTAAATTATGTCAAGCAGCTTCAGGATAATCTAAACATTATTACTGTCATACTATCAAGGTTGAATCAGTTTGTAGTATTTAAATAAAATGAATTCATATGATTTTGAAGTTTTCTCTGGAATTCCTCAGGGCTCAACCCTTCATTCGCTGCTTTTTTTATCTTCATTAATAATATCTCAAGTGGTGCAAACATAAATTTTTTATTACTTGCCGATGACCTAAAATATACCGATCAGTTGAAACTTTAAATTATGTCAAGCAGCTTCAGGATAATCTAAACATGCTCTACAAATGGGTCATTATTTTACTAACCATTTAATTTCAAATAATTACTAACCAATAATTTGTTACTTAATGTAAATAGATGTATGTGCTTAACATTAACTAAAAATAAATCTAGTGTTTCATTTGATTATTAATTAAATGGAGTCATATTAAAACGGGTTAATGAAATCAAAGACTTGGGGGTGCTGTTTTCTGCTGATCTTTCCTTTAGTTCACACGTTAACCTGATTGCTAATAAGGTAATGAAAAATTTAGGTTTTGTTATTAGAAATTCAGACGACTTTAGTAGTTTAAATGCCATTAAAAAACTGTATTACTCTATAGTCAGATCGATTGCTGAGTATAATTGTATTGTTTGGAATCCTTACTTAAAAGGCTCAATTTCAGTACTTGAGAGGATTCAGAGTAAGTTTTTAGGTTCATGTACTGGAAACAACATAGGCTTTATGCGTTTTTCAGGCCCTATGAAGAAGAATTTTCAGGCTTGATTTTAGATGTTGCACTTTAGAAAGGCGAGGAACAGTATTATGACTATCATATCTTCATCGGCTTGTCAATGGGATTAGTGAACAATTAGTCAATGGCTTTTGAAACAAGTTAATTTTTATGTTCCGATAGTTAAATTTAGACAGAGCTGTTTGTTTTTTATTCCACGTTTTAACGCAAATCAACATGGTAACAGTCCTTTATAAAGAATTTGCAGTAGCCAATATATGTAATTATATTATATTATTATATTGCCAAACCAGCTAAATATATTTAATTGTTCGATAAATTATTTTTTCAATCAATCAAAATTAATCATAAATTAACGATCAACGTATAACGATCAATGTATACTTCCACTCACTCTTGTTTCTCTTTTTTCAATTTTCTTTTGTCTGGACATTATTTTTCTCTGTGTTTTAGAATTTGTTCGTAACATGTGTCGTATGTAAAATAGCTCCTCATGGCATTTTAACAGTTAGTTAATTAAGTAATGTTGTTGAAACGTTTATCTTTAATTTGAATGAATGAACATTTTCCGTTTTGTCAAGTAAATTTAGTATGCATGTACGATACTGGGAGCTGACAACCGCATCAAGGTACTATCTACAATATTTACAAGATAACCAGACGTTTCGCCCATACTGTGATGTGGCATCCTCAGTGGTTTCTCTGAGACTCTAGTAATGACAACGGCCGCTTAAGCCTGTTCTAAGATTACAAAATTAAACTGATATAATAATTCCCAAGTCTTTAAAATAAGTTTATGTCAAACTAATAAATACATTAACTATTTACAAAACAACAGTAAGCTACCTTCTTACTACCGAGGCGATTGCAGGTAGTGTGTTTTTGTAAACTTAACTTCTAGGCTATAAATCAATAAATTGTCTAAGCTTTAGTTTGTACTAAATTTCAAATAAATACTACTAAATTTTACTACTCCAATTGTATTAAATCAACAGTGAATCATCGTTTACTGAAAACTATATTTCAAACCACCCGTTCTATCAAGTTTGGTTAAGTAAGTATTATAAAATTTATCTTATATGAATATGTTAAAATATAAAACTAAAAGCGTTGTAAAGTAGTCAGATATGATTGGTATTTAGTATCTATGAAATATTCTTAGATAAGAGTTAGTTCAGTAAGTTCTACCTCAAAGTTCCCGCAGGATGTATTTTATTTCAAAAGTTTGTCAACTTGTCAGGTAAACTTGAAGTGACATATACTGCACGACACATAATCTCCGCCTGTTTATGTAAAATCCCTACTCCTTACTTGTAGTCCATAACTTTGATTTTTGCCTACTCCCTTTATAATAATTATTTTAAATTTTACAGTATAAATGTTGTTATTGAATAATATTAAAGGACTATTCATATATAATAGTGAATATATAATATATTTTCTTAAATATTAATTGAATTAAGTTTTAACACGTTTAATCCTTAGCTAACTTTTTTAGTACCTGTACTAATTTAAACATAATATATACAAAAGACTGGTTGAAGAAAACTCAATCCCAACTTAATATTATCAATTTACATTTATGCTAATAAAATTAACTTGAGTCAGTAAAAAGGTAAACTACTATAGATAATTATTTTGATGACACTAAATATAATATTAAATAAAAGAAGAATTGTGGTTTGTACAAAAAAAATAAATTATATTACTATTATCATACGATTATTTACCGACTAAATATTAATACGTTGAGCAGTTACTTTTTTAAACCTTATTTAAATGTTAATCCTTACGTAAATCAAATATTACGTATTAATTAATTTACGAATATAATTAATTAATAAATTAATTATATACGTAGAATATAACAACTCCTGAATATTACTAGTTTCATGGCGACGTAATTTTATTCAGGATCATTTATATATTTTATGACCTAAAATGTATATATAAATAATTTAATTCACGTATATATTTCTTAAACTAAAGTTATATTTGTCATAATAAGAATAGGTCAAACTATATATTACAGCGTTTTTATTACTTTACGTAATTTAATTGGCAATATACTTTAATTAGGAAAATATAATTAAAGAACTAATTATCAGTAACCGAGTTTCATTCGGTAATTTTGAGAATATAAATTTAAAGTACTCACACTTGACCTTGTTTTCAAACTTGAATGTTAGAAAACGTGTTAACGATAAAGGATCTCCAAACTTTTTAACAGTTCAATTTAATATGCTATATTCTTCATTTATAAATATAAAGAATACACCAATGTTCAAGAGTAAAACAAATCATAGACACATTACATGAACAATATGATAGCATAAATAAAAAATCTGATGCCAAAATATTCATAGAGCCGCTCAACTGAGTTTATTTACTATAACGTATTTATTGTGTTTATTTAATACATTTTTCAAACTTACATATACATAACATATAACATATCTACCCTCTCCTTTTCCTTCTACTTATAATTGTGCCTTATAAATAACAATAGAAGGTATGGGGTTTATATCTTGTTGTAACGTTCAAACTCAATGAAAATGAGTTATTTACATGAAAGTTAACTAGTATACAATATAAATAACAGAGTTATTTATTAATTTAAAAACTATTAAAAGAAATGTAATGAAACTTTGTAGTTATTTACATGTCTCTATATCAAACATATGGACATGTTTTTTTTTTTTTTTTTTTTTTTTTTTTTTTTTTTTTTTTTTTTGCATAACCAGGGGATGGTCCATGAAGAAAGTCTTAAACATTTTAAATTTAAGCCTACTTCGAGTTGTACCCCATTTTAAAGGTCTTTGTTTGTGAAACACAAGAGTGCAAACCTGAGTTCAAAAGGATGATCCAGTCAGAAAATATAGCCTCTCAAAGAATTTAATGTAATATAACTAACACTGCTTAAGACAAAGTTAAGATAGTTATTATCGACTGCTGCGTAGGGCTATAATTTATCTAACTGAATATGAGAAATTAAATTTCACAAAAAATATAACACATTTAATGGTGTATATTTAATACATTTTTCAAACTTACAAATACATAACATATAACATATTTACCCTCTTCTTTTCCTTCTACTTATACCTTTCTTTTGTGCCTTATAAATAACAATGGAATGTTTGGGATTTATATCTTGTTATAACGTTCAAACTCAATGATAATGAGTTATTTACATCAAAATTAACTATTATACAATAAAACTAACAGAGTGATGAACCGTTCATACTGCTTTAAAGTGTGGTGGTGATAAATCGCTCCTACCATATATGTGTGGTGATATAATAGACGTTTTTTTTTTACTACTTACGACTAAATATTAACCATGCTGATAGTATAATTAGTCAAGTAAAATAATTTACTTTATGACATACATTCGTACTGTAACAAACTCCACTGGTAATGGATACATCTCAAATTTAAACATTTTCTCAAATAAGCTGTTTCCTACTGTTTGAAGTTATCTCTGTTATCAAAGTTAATGGTTTAATTTAAACATTCCAGAGCTAAATATTCCACATTTTCCTATCGTGTGCTCAAACTAATGGTCCACTGCCTCTCACACCGACTTTCTCTTTTCTTTCAAATAATACGTTTTAGAATATTTCTTTGGATATATTTAAATAAGTAAATTTTATGGGAAAACACTACTTCATTGAAGTCAACATTTCACATTTTGACAAATGTGAAATGTAAAGAATAAATGTACGTTATTTTATTTTAACATTTAACTATCATTCATTAGTTTCAACTATAGTTGCACAGTTATACAAGACAGTCACTATAAATGTAATTTTGTCTATATGTCTATGAATACCTGAAGATGTTATTTGACTTAAGCTGTACGAAAAATATACAGTCATCCGTACATAATTAAATACTGAATAAAAAAGTAATGCCTATATGGATGCATATCAGGATTCTTTCCACAAGAATCACAACAAAGAAAAATTATACTGTTTGTTATCTTCTTCCTTAACTCATGGAGTTTTAATATTCAAGACAATCATCATACACCCCTCCTTGATCTGATATTTTGAACTACTCGTTATAGTCTTGTAAAACCAATGCTCAAAGTACAGTTTTCAATAGAAAAGAAGATCATAATTTTATAGTTACTCGTATGTACAAACGGTATTATGAATTTATTTCTTGGACGATCGTTAATTTATTCCTACGTAGATTTATAAATAATAGAGAAAAATTCATTCACTTTTAATCTCGAAGATTAAATTATTATTTTTAAATAACTTCATTAATTATTTATAATATGTTATAGGGAATGTTATTATTTGACAGTATGCGACATCTTTGTGTATTTACAACCTGTTATATTTCTCTTAAGGGATTGTAGACTCCAGGTTTTAAATGAGAATTTTTACTAACGTGATAATATTACTATAATTCCCAGAAAAGTTCCTTTATTAACATCAAAGTGATCTGGAAAATGCATGGACCTACTAACAGTTGAAAGTAGAATCTTGGATTTGTTGTATGTTTGGTTTGGTGGTTTATGATACAAACACTAGATTAAAGGTGTTAAATGAGAATTTTTACTAACGTGATAATATTACTATAATTCCCAGAAAAGTTCCTTTATTAACATCAAAGTGATCTGGAAAATGCATGGACCTACTAACAGTTGAAAGTAGAATCTTGGATTTGTTGTATGTTTGGTTTGGTGATTTATGATACAAACACTAGATTAAAGGTGTTTTCTTCGGAAGCCATATCCAAGTATTTAACTATTTGTATTTTTAGTACTGATAATAAATGATATGTTTTTTCCGATTATAGGTTTGTTAGTGAAGTGGTTAAAAACATATTTAGTAAACATTTAAATATAATGAAAATAAAGTTAAAGAAACTCTTGATTAGTTACTTTTTAAAATATGATGAGTTTTACAGGGATTATATTATATTTGTGAACTTAAACAATATTCATGAATAGAAGAAAAGTTGGAAAACGTGTTTAAAGTAAAAATATGTTAGGAATAATTACAGGTGAATACAAGCAACAATATAGTTGTAGCTTATGACAGTTTGGTCGTAGCTTTAGAAAGTTTGTATTGATTCTAGCATATTACTCCGATATTGTATCATTACTATTTCCCCCTCCACCATCCCAAAA
>JAQJVL010005106.1:0-38083 GCA_035578905.1 Stictocephala bisonia
TTTGTTTTAATAATTGATTAAATTAATATACATTAATTTGTTTAGTTATCTGAAATAATGTCGTTTTATTTTGAATTATTAAAAAAACTATTACACTTACAATGTTAATAAGCTTTTAAATACATATACATTTAAAGCCCATTATTATTTGTGTCTTCCATTGTTGCACTTTGGGTCCATTCTAAACTGTACAGTGTTACAAAAAAACTCGTAAATTCTTCGTTTCTAATTTAATTTTCAATAACAAGGAATCATTTTACTCCTTAATGAAAGTACTAACAATTATCTAACTTGGTATTTTATCGTAAAACCAATTAATTTCATGTAATTCGGGTTTAACCATTTTAAAAAATGTTGTAAAAAACACAGACACACAGACAGTTAACGTCATGAGATAGACCATTGGTTACATACAGTTTTTTGCTTCATTTCCCCCTAAAGTTCATTTTGGAACGATATTCTAAAGTATGTATAGGGAGTTTCGTTACAGCCTGTATATTTTACTTGTCGGTACAACTTTTATAATATCCTAAAATATATTAGATACAAAAATGTTTTTGGAAAAGATTATATTATAAATAATATATACATGTAAATGACACTATATATACACAAGATTTATCATGTGCTGCAAATAATATGGTTATTATAGTCCCTGATAATTACTCGGACATCATGTTTCTGAGTAGATATAACTTTGATGTTCCAGTCTGAAATACAATAATACTGATGATACTATTCAAATTGAAATTCTTTATTATTTTGTACAATAAATATTCTACAAGTGGTTTTTTTTTTATTCCTCTAGCGTATAGAGATTTCAGGAAAGGTCTTATAGATAAATACATTCTCTATGATATTTACACTATAAAACACATTTAGATCTATTTATTTCTTTTATTGTAATTTATAATAAGTAGTTAGTGTTTTTTATTTTATTTATTAATTTTTTGTTACTTTCTTAACAAACATGATAAGTCTCTTCATATTTATACAAAACAAAATACAGTAATCACAGCAGCATTTAATATAAATTATATCGATTCAAAGCCAAATTGTTTTAGGCCCAAATACCTTCTTTTATGAATATAAATGTATATATAAACTAATATAACACAATGTAACACAATATAATATGACATAGTATAATACCTAGGCCACTCCAAATATTAGAAAAAATTTACAAGCGTAAACTTTCAACAACAACAACAAAACAAAAAATCAACAATAAATTAATCTTCGGTGGAGTATTCACTGATAATAGGTTGAAAAAGGAATTTGGGGCACAGAAAAGTACAGAATGTAGACCTGTGAATATACCGACTATATGAAAGGTCTAATATGGACGGTACTGACTGTACAAAAGAGGGGTGAAATCTAAAAACAAATCATGTCTTGACAGAGTTGCATTGTAGGACTGTTTTCAATATACAAAAGATAGGTTAGGGTTATCTTGACAAATAAATTATTTAATATCTGATTCCTTCAATATGATTTAATTTTCATATTATTTGTGAAAATGTGTGTCTATTAATAATAATATTTTTAATAATATAGGTATTTTCTTAACTATGCTCCATTAACTACTTCTATACACGTTTCCGAGAATATGTTTCCTCATTATTACACTTTATCACATGCATAAATTAAGATTCATTCTATGACAGGGAAATACATTTACAATTAATTGCTTCACAACATATCGTATAACATTATTTTACCTATTATTAGCATATTATAAATAAAAGTTTAGTACGAGAACGAAAACGGCAATACTATTGTAAGCATTTTTAAAGTAACTATAAAATAAGTACCAATAAATAATGCCCCAACTTTGTACTATGAGTGTTTTTTTTCTCTCAATCTGTGATAGTACATCTATAGGATGTTGTCGATGCATGACATATTACTTAAATTAGTTACTAACTCAGTTTAAGCGTAATTATCAACGAAAATATTAATAAAACTTAATTAGTCAAGAGACTTTACACTAAACAAAATTCCTGACTTGAAGCTTTACTGAGGAAAAGCAATTTTCAGTCAATCCTCTCGGCCTTCATTCCGTTTAATTACGAAAAGATGGTAATTAAGATAATTGAAACTGTTTGTCCAAATAAACATTAATTTACAAACAATTTAATTGGACATACAATGAACTGGTTTTATTACTTACTTTATGGACTTAGGTAATTGTTTTATTATACTTAAAAAATTAAATTTTACATTTAGTTTTGTTTTCAATGTAATTAACAATTTCGATTCTAATAATTTATTAAATTCATTCATGACAATTATTTTTTTTAAAGAAAATACCTTAGAACAGTAATTTTGGAAAATTGTATGATTTTCAACCTACAATATAAAACTTATGGTAATCATATAAAACGGGCGTTTTGTAGATTTTTGGAAAGAATTTATTTTCATAGTATAAACATAGCTAAGAAACAAGAAGATGGTCTTATTTTGTGGAAACCCCAAATAAATTACAAAAATAAGGGGGATATATATATATATATCCATATGGGTACTCATATTATGCAGAAGTTTGTCCTGATTATCAATATGACAAGGTCGTTGCAATCAAGCACGTCAGCACAGGAAATGAGCTGATATTCTACCCAAAATAAAGCGACGTGATTACTGGAATTGTGCGGAGTGTTCCCCTGACTAAGAATATCACATGGGTTTTACATTCGAACCATTACTAAGCGTTATTAAGGCTACGTTAGCGTCAGAAATGTGCCCATTTCAGTAAGATTACGTTCTGTTACGATAGGGCTAGGTTGGGTATTGATAGGTTAATTTACGTTAGGATTGGTTATGGAATATTAAGTTTGCTTAGGTTAGGTTAGGTTAGGTTAGGTCAGGTTCAAACCTTTGAACTTTGATGGGCTTTAACAAACTGTACTACAAACCCACTAATGATAGACATAACATAACCTAACTAAACCTAACATAACCAAACCTAAAATAACCTAACCAAACCTAACATTACCTAACCTATCAATAACCAACGTAGCCCCACCCTAACAGAACGTAATCTTCCTGAAATAGGCACATTTATGGTGCTATCGTTACCTTTATAACGCTTACTAATGATCATTAAAAGATTATTTACTGGAGTGTTTGTTATATATTATAACATTAAGTAAAATGTTTTTTCATTCTGTCATATTACCTATATTATATTAAAAGAGTTTGCTAAATATTTAATTCAGTAACAAATTTCAGAAACAACTGTTATATAAAGGCTTTGTTAAAGAAACAAATTATGTCATATTTAATAAGAATGTAATACCTTGAGGAAAATTAAAATTAATACTTTGCTTTACTCAATAATAGGTAACATGATAGCCTAACCAGTCTTAGGTTTAAATTTTTTTCTTTTTTTTAATTGAAATATATACGAAATGATTATTGTTTAATGTTTTTGCTATGTTTTACGTAATATAAATCTACGATTATTTTTGAACAAATATATTTTTTGTAGTATTATATAATGAAACGTGATGCTGAGGATAGTGACGACAGAAGAATAAAGAGTAAACAAATTATTAAAAAGTACCTCCAAAAGCCAGATTTTCATGGCATACTACTAAAAAATTTCAATATAATTGAACATTTTAAATTTTATTCAAAAATTCATACATAAATACGTCAAGTGGTTAGTGTATGTTCTATTTATTCATAAAAGAAATATACGATAGTACATTGATACGATCATGATCCTCACTTATGCATTATTTTAGTACTAGAGCACGAAAATGTACTAGAGCTTTTAAAGTTTTTGCATATTATTTATTATTCTTACATTTTGCTTATACTCGTTTTTATGAGAGGCTATGTTTCAGTACACTATTTTAGAGAGCCTGGTTTTATCGTGGCTCGGAAAAGGTGACAAGTAATACTTACACATTACCATCCTACCTTATAGTCTGTGAAAATTTATATTCGTTAAAATCATTCGTTAACATATTGAAACACATATATTACAAGCACACAAATAAATCATGTCCAACATCTGCGGATATTTTCTTCTAATTATGCTGGTTACTTTTGTTTTAAAATAATTAATAAATATTTTGTTATTTTCAGGTATGTACTTCTGCTGTAATAACAGTTATTGTGAGTACCGTTATATTTAGCCGTTTTGGTTGGTATTGATTCTCTAATTTGTATATTTACAATTAGTTGTTAAAAATATTTTACACAACAAGTTTCTAATATTTACAAAAATGTTATTCGAAATTACTAATGCATGAGAAATTCATAAATAATAAAGCCATAGTGCGTTTTAGCTCTTAAATGAAAGAATTATTCACCAATCTGTGACCAAAACCCAAGAATAAAGATCTTACATACAGACAAACCTATTGAAATATGCTGTAAGTACAGACGTCAATACATGTGCTGTGTGCTGCATACATAAAGGTCGAGTACTAACAACTGAACTTTATATCTCACAGTCGTAAACACAGCTATCGAACAAACCAGTTTAATGATCAGAGATTCGTATGGACTTAGCAATCTCATGTAGTGGGTGATGACATCATTTACATGTGTTGTTTGCTACATACATAAAGGTCGAGTACTAACAACTGAACTTTGTTTCTCACAGTAGTAAACAGAGTTAGCGAACAACCCAGTTTAATGTTCAGAGATACATACAGACTTAGCAATCTCATGTAGTGGGTGATGACGTCATTAACGTGTGTTGTGTGCTGCATACATAAAGTTCGCGTACTAACAACTGAACTTTGTTACTCACAGTAGTAAACAGAGTTAGCGAACAACCCAGTTTAATGATCAGAGATACATACGGACTTAGCAATCTCATGTAGTAGGTGATGACGTCATTAACATATATTGTGTGCTGCATACATAAAGTTCGCGTACTAACAACTGAACTTTGTTACTCACAGTAGTAAACAGAGTTAGCGAACAACCTAGTTTAATGATCAGAGTTACATACGGACTTAGCAATCTCATGTAGTGGGTGATGACATCATTAACGTGTGTTGTGTGCTGCATACATAAAGGTCACATACTAACAACTCAACTTTGTTACTCAAGTAGTAAACAGAGTTAGCGAACAACCCAGTTTAATGATCAGAGATACATACGGACTTAGCAATCTCATGTAGTGGGTGATGGCGTCATTAACATATCTTGTGTACCGTATACATAAAGGTCACATACTAACAACTCAACTTTGTTACTCAAGTAGTAAACAGAGTTAGCGAACAGCCCAGTTTAATGATCAGAGATACATACGGACTTAGCATGTCCATGTTGTGGGGGATGACGTCATTAACATATGTTGTGTGCTGCATACATAAATGACCAGTCCTGATAACAAAGCATTGATTCTCACAGCCATAAAACAAGTGAGTGGAAACATTGTGACCCCTCCCCCCTATAGAATATGAGATAACATTGACGTAATGACTATGTTTTGTGTACAGCATGCATAAAGCCCTAATATATACATTTAAGCATTGCTTCTCATTGTCAATTTTATTATTCATTAATAACGGAAATAACAATAAAACCTAAATAACAGAACAAAAGTTCCCTACTAGATCTTCGTTGAAGAAAATATAGTCTGTATAGTCAAGGTAGTACGTGTGGGAAGAGTATTTATTGTTTACACTTTCTTTAGCCTATGTGTTTAATGTATTATTTTGTTCTGAAAATAAATATTTTGGAACTTAATAAATAAATCCATCATTTTAATTAATCATTTTGGTCTGAATATAAATTTTAATTTTGTAATTTAACGTTTAAATAATTGTATTAAAATAGTCACGTATTTTACATCAATTGGTATATATAAATTATCTTTGATTCCATAGTTCAATGAATTAGTCAAACAGTGTTTTCATAAAACGTACAGATTTTATCAAACTAACATCACTACAAATATATTGAAAGTTGTCTACTTTAACTGATATAAATAATTAATGTGGTAGTTGATGTTTACCAGTTTTGATTAATACAAACAAATATTTGAATTATTATATTCCTTATTTAACATTTTATTTAAACACTAGATTTAATTATTGGTGTAAATGTACAAGTTGTAAGTATATGTTATCACATGAAATGCCTGTCTAGAAAATCCATTTTGTTTAGCTTTGTGTAAACGCTCTGACGTAAGAGGTTTTACATACATCTGAGATGGCGAATCCAATCTTGTCTTTTCCGCAAATCAAACAAACTTTCTATTTTATTTACCTATTGAAAAACAACTATTATTCATACATAGTTCATGATTGAATACGATGACAATGTTGAATGAAGCATTTTATTTTAATGAATGGTAACTTAGTATGGGAAACATTTTAAAATTACAACAGACTATTATCTAGATGGTAAATAAATTATATCAGGGATAAATAAAATTAACAAATTTCATGTTATATTTAACAATTGACTTTTTATACATTGTTTAACTCAATTCTCATTACTCTAATAAACTTAAAAAGATTTGTTCTAATGACTCTCCCACGCAACATAAACTAGGAACTATTTTATCCGTTGCTTCCATTTACCCAAGACACCACAACAATACATCCCACATGCTAAATCACCCACTTCCATATATTTATGTCTTGTTGGGAATGTCGTATTATAAACGTCTAGCTTACATGGATGCAAAAAATATAAATATAATGATCTTAACTAATACAGGTGTTAAAACTGACTTTAATTATCTCATTAGTTTAATAATATACATTATATAATTACCAAACAACACATAAGAGAAACCTTATGAATATTTTACGAATACTATTTCGGTAATAGAATAGAATAGAAAATAAAAATATTGTACAAGACAGTCCAAAACAAGTGGTAATGAAATAGAATAGCAATAGAACATTAACTTATTGATATTACATAAAGAGGACTATATAACTCTTAATTTAAGATATTTTAATAATAATTAAGACTGCAGTCAACAAATGGTCGCTCCAAATTGTCAAATAACCCAATTATTCGGCAACCCAATCACTATATATGTGGCGCCTCATGCATATAGCTAAAAATTAGAAAAAAACCGCGGAAAAAACTCTTGCTTTTAAAGTTATTTTAATTTAAATCCTTGATGATATGTATATAATACTTGCAATGAAGTAAATCTTAATTAAGTGATGGGAGGTTAAGGAGTAACTAGTTAAAGCCTTTTACTTTGTGAAAGGTGGGAAAGGAACATAATATATTTTAATATTGTTTTTGTTGCTAAAGACAGTAGCTACTATTTAAGTGTATATATTAGAGGGGACGCTCATTTTCTCTTATAACGTTTCGACTATGAATAATCATGGAGTTTACAGTACAAGAATAAACATGGGGCCTATATTCAACTATTTTAAATAGCTTTCGTATTTGACCAATGTTAGCAGTAAAGACAATTTATAATTTTCTTTTAACCAACATATAAATAATGATTTTAAAAAATATATAAATTACGTACTTGAGGTATAAACGTTCTACGTGTGCTTTGAGCGTTTGTAAGAAAATTTATTTTACAGTCAAAAATAGTATATGGTATTTTTTTACCCAAAAACTGGCAGTCGTCGATTCACCAACGAAACGAAAGCGTTCGGTATAATACTTATTATAGTAATATTTTTGTAGATTTTCGATGTAATCATGATATCGATGGAAAGATAATCATTTAATGTATCACTTTTTAATGTTACACGTCTTTTGTTTACCCGATCATATGTTCGTTCTTTCGTTTTTGTCACAGCTGATTTCAATTCTTGTTTACAATCAGTATCAGTCACTGTCAGCAGTAGGTTTTGTTTTTACCGAGTTTAACATTTATGAGACATAATAAAAAAAATCCCTATAGACCTATATGTTTTTGAAAACTAGCCTAAATTTTCTACAATATGGATATTTTACTTTGTCCAATTTCATTTTGTAACATTAATTTCAAGGTATGGTTCCATAAATCTTTCAGTATGTAAAATCAAACCTTTACATACTTATAGCAATAAAAAACGTATGGGTAAATATTTTAATATATTCCTTTCACTATGTTATTGCCATTAATTTAATGAAAAAAAGGTATACATAAAACTTAAATGTTTTATAAAACCCTTATTTGTTTTAATTAGAAAATTTGATACTCTCATGCGACCTGCAAAAATAGCCTGCCATTGAAGGGAAAAAGGCAAGCCACTTCCTGGGTTAAATTAATAATATTCCCTCAGAAAAAGCCTGTTTAACAAATGCAACATTTTATAAACAATAAAAAAATATTTCATTCAAATATAATCAAATTAAACGTAATTTTTTTATATTTATAAAAGGGTGGAGTCTGTAATATGGTTGTTGCGTGAGGGAATCATATTTCCGGCTGAGAATAGCCTTTGTAATTTCATTTATCGGCTAAACTTCCAGCGTTGATGAATATATTTTAGATGATAGGCCAAACCTAATTAAAATTAGAGAAAATGTTATTTTAATATCAACTATTTCATGTATCATGGTCAACACAACAAACATATGATAGAAAAGTATACCTATATCATTAGTACGTTTTTAGGACTTTTCATATTCATTATAAAGAACACTATTTATTTTAGCCATAGTATTGTTTCCTATATATGAAGAACAAGTTTTTTTCCTATATATGTTCCATATAACCTGACATCGTATCCCTAAACTACCTTTGGTGCGTGTAACTTGAATTCTGGGAGAAGTCAAATGCCTTCTCCAAATGAACTACAAACGAGTAACAAAGAAGCTTAACAGAAGGATTTATCTACTTTCTACTTGAGCTGAGCCTTCGTTGTGTTCGAAGGCTAAGTCTCTCGGGACCAGCAAGCTCGGTGCTCAATTATAGTAGGATTTACCTTTACCAGAGGATAACTGATTTTTAGTAGTGTATTATTATAAACAGGATACTAATAAGACAAATAGTTTGGTTAGTAATAATATCACTACACATAAAAATACTATGTTTTCAAGTGATAATAAATACGTATGATTATATAGTAATATACAACTTAGAACATAATTTGTTTTAGTATAAACAACAACAACAACAACAACCTGGAGCAGATTAATGAATTGTTTCTAGTTGTTGTAAAAATGTTACTTAAAAAATTAAACTTATATCCGTAATCTTAAGAATTAATGTAAAAGAGAAATTTATATTTTGGAACAAAATTATCGCTTAAGAACAATTCTAAGTTAAACTACATCTTTAAGCTTAGAACCCGTGATACATTTTCAAGACAGACATTTAACTCCAAGATTATTTGGGATGAAAAAAAAAACACTATCCAAGAACGATTTAATTTACCTTGAAAATTTTATAATTTCATTTAATATATGGATATTTAATTACATTTACTTTTGTTTGATGTCTTACAATTTATAAAGTTTCTTGGTAAGTTAGAAAGTAAAATGACTCAGACCTAGGTATGTACATCATGTTTTATATAGTAAATTTTTTTACATATTTCGATGTAATTAAAAACTTAAAGCTGAAACCAATTTTTTTTATAATTGACGTCCACATTAAGTATGAAATGCAAGTTAAATACAGAGTCCAGACATTGTAAAAGTTAAAAACTTTCCATTTTTAACACTTATCGTGTTCTGCTTTCAAAAATTTAATTTCAGATCACAATAGGGTAATCTAAGTTTAGCTTTAGAGGATAAAACCCAATATTTGAACAGATATTAGTCGTTTACGCTAAGATCTGACATTATTTCTTGTTCACATGACCATGAATACAACTTAGGTAGCATTTTGGATACGATCAGAACAGTAACTCCATGTGGTTACTGTTAATTGGTCGGTAGCGTAGTTGGTTCATGTGCTAAAGGTTGTCAGTTCGATCCCAATCAGAGTCAATACATTTTGAGAAGGATCAGCTGATAACCACCGGCTGTTCATTTGTCATTGGGCTATTAATTAATGACACTTTCTAAGGAATAGTCGGCCTTAGTTTGTAACAATGACTACATACACTCATCACACTCAATCGAAAATCCATATTCGCCCATATCTTGACGATCGGCGTCTTATGATTAAATAAAAAAATAAAATAAATAAATGTGCACATTGTAAAATAAATTGTAGAAATCATAAAAAAAAAACATTCCAACTCTTATAACTCATACGTCTTTGATAACCAAGATTAAAAATTAGTTATTACCAAATTTTAAAATTCATAATGGGAGGAGATGTCCAGGTAATTTATAAACACATTCCTCATTAGTTACTACGAGAGTAATTTTATCTTGTAGTCTGTTTGGACTAACAACGATAGCTTATTTTGTTATATGTAATGTGAACTTATCACAGGTAAACTTATTACAACATTAATCCATCTGGGTGAGCTCGTGGCAAACCTTTGTGGTCAAACTGCGGTTATATTGGTACCTCCAAGGCAAATTCCTAAATACAATCTGACGTAATATACAATGCAATACTAGTATTATAACCATCAACTCTTGCTTAGTTGATATATCCAAATTATCTACTCACATTTTTCACTTATTTTTCTGTCTATACTACAAATATTTGTTGTTCTTCCAAAACTTATACAACTAATGAGGTGAGTTAATTTTATTCATTTTTAATGATCAATTACTTTGAATTATCTATTAAGTTAAAAATATTGTTGCCAGAACATATTTCAGATATATTTTTAAATATCTAGATTTTAGTGGGTTGATAAAAATACACATAGTTAAAGGTAAAGAATTAGGGAAAATGTGACTGGAGGATTATTATTTTTTTCTAAAATATCTGATGAAAAGCTCTTTTTTTATTTATGTTTGTATGTATTCTTTTCTTGGCAAAGGATAGGTTTTTATTTTCTCAAATTATATATTATATCAATATTTCCATCAAAATCTCAATCAACTAATTTTACAAAATATAATTTGATATTACGAAACCATTGAAATTAAAAAATTATTATATACAAATTTGTTAACTAAAAAATGTAACCTTGCTTTAGAAAATCTAATTTTGAGTTGATTATTATAGTGTAAATTTGTATGATCACTATAAAACATCAACTAAACATTGTTAGCTAAGAAAAACCAAATATTGATCTTGACTCCCCTATATAGCAATAGACCCGGATAAAGATTGGTAAACATTAATTAATTTATATAAATTACTAACAATCCATAAAATATAGGCTTAGTAGGGAGAGGTATGTACATTAAAAAATAATCATAATTTAAAATATGCTGATTTAAAACACATTTTTGTATTTACAAGTCATTATTACCGACTAAAAAAGTAAAATTCATGTGGGGTATATATATATATATATATATATATATATATCAACCTGTATCGAATTATTTATTAAGTAAACAGATTACTAACCCTGAAAAAAATTATATTTTCCAGTTAATCTTTATATTATCTTGTTGTTTTATATAGTCTCGTATATCTAGCAATGACATGTAACAAACTGCAGATCAATGTATCATATTAGATATTAGCAATGTGAATAGACAACCCAGGATAATGGACAGGCCGCACATAACTATTCAGTAGGTAATGACGTCATAACGTTGTATTGTACTGACCAGTCTCAGTCTGTCCAGCCATGACATGTGACAAACTGCAGTGCATTATCTCAGACAACTACTAGCAATGTGAATAGACAAACCAGGATAATGGACAGACGGATGTACGGACTCAACGTAACTATTCAGTAGATGATGACGTCATCACCTTGTAATGTGTAGTACAGGCTCTCGTCAATAAATCTATGACATGTAAAAAAACTGTAGTAGGCCTACATTGTGTCCCACATTGCTATAAGCAACTTGACATACTGGACACACGTACAAACCAGCAGAGGTGTGCAGAAGGTGATGACGTTATCATGTTGTATTGCTTTCTACATCTTATCGTCTATTAACCCATGACAACACACTGCAGTCCATTGTCTCACACAGCTATTAGCAGTATGAATAAAACCCAGGATACTGGACTGACTCAGACGTACAGACTCAACGGAACTTTTCTGTAGGTGATGATGCCATCACCTTGTATTGTGCTGTACAGTCTATCGCCTATCTCACAAGACATGCAACAATATAAAAAAAATTTGACATATCTAATAGTAATGTGAATATACAGCTCAGCATAATGGACATATTAAACTAGCAGAACTATTTAGTAGGTGATGACGTCATCACCTTGTATTGTGTTGTACAGTATCTCATCAACCCAGCCATGACATGTAACAAGCTACAGTGCATTGTCTCTTGCAGCTAATAGCAGTGTGAGTAGACAACCCAGGATAATGGACGGACATACGTACAGTCCATTATCAATCAACAACAATAGTAGACAACCCAGGATGGTGAGATGGACTGACACACAGATTCAACAGAATAATTTAGTATATGATGACGTCATCACCTTTTATTTTGTTGTAAAGTCTGTCGACTATCTATCAGTTACATGCAGATCATTGTGTCATGCAGCTATTAGCAGTGTGAATAGACAATCCAGGATAATGGACGGACAGACGTGCAGTCCAAGCCAATTTATTCAGTAGGTGAAGACGTCATCAACTTGTATTGTTTTGTACTATCTCTCGTTTATCCAGCAATGAGATGTTACAGACTGGAGAGCATTGTGTTACAGAGCCACTAGCAATGTCAAAACACAAACCCAGGTTAGTGGACAGACAGAAATATAGATCAAACAGAACTATTTACTAGCTCATGACTTCTCCACCTTGTATTATGTTGTACATGAAAAGAGTCCGATTTTTGTAAATTGTGAGAAACGTCGAGCTCTGTCTTATGACGGCCAATCATAAGTTTAAGTACTAAAAATAAACTTTTATGAAGGTACAAACTTGTATATGAAACATATATTGTTTTTGATCAAAGCATTAACTGCAACTTGTTTAACTTTAATAGTAAAAGACAGTTATTATAAAGTCAATAGCTAACTAAGGTGGTGTTTAATTGTTGTGCTCACCTTCAAACTGTACAAGACAAAAGTTCCTTCAAATACTCAACTAATAGAGAGTCACGTACAGGAAATTTACCTCATCATCTAATTTTTTGTCACATATAAATAGTTTAAATTGTAGTTAGAATCTTATGAGACTATAAGGGCTACTTCATATTAAATACCTTAAGTAACATAAAAACATGATTCAGAAACTTGTTACAACACTTTTTTTAATACTTCTTCAAATTTTAGGTATTTAGTTGTAAACATTTTAGATCCTAGGAGTAAAACAATTCTATACATTACTTATTAATTTATATAATAATAGTATAGCATAAATTATTTAGACTTCATAGCCCTTAGAAAATTGGCATATTGTTTTATCAACTCAGTGAAAAACTCGTTTCCAACTTTCGTTCCTGAGGGAACAACAATTGTAAACTTGCATTTAACTACGTTTTTTAACTTTTTAATGTCATTTTTATTTTTAGTACTATTTAGTTTCTATTAGTTATATTTCACAACAGACAATTAAAATATACCAGCCAAATAAAATACTTCAGTTATAATTTGTCATTTTCAAAAGCTCCTTAAACAAAAATTCAAATTACACCCCTAGTAATATTGTAACTAGTCAAAATAACGTAATGATTGAAATTTATATATATATATATTTTCTATGATGTAAATAACATACGTAATATGAATATTTAAACATTATTTTGGAGCAAGTTTGAAATGAATTCTTGCTCAAACGTGAAAAAAATTACCGACATTATATGACAGATTTATGGTTAAGGATCACACTTACCATAAAACTTCCTCTAATGGCGTTTTCCTTGTGATACATACACTTGGTACAAATTGTTCTTGCTAAAATAATTTTTGTCTTCCATTTTGTGGTCCATTTTGTTTCATTGATTATCTCAAACGTATACAAGCAAATCGTTTTAAAGGCCATTATTTATGTGTTACCTACTGGGTTATAATTTGTTTATTTTTATGGAATTTAATTTGTACAAAAGACTTAAATTTTCCTTTAGTTTAGGAAAGAATGTAGTTATAATTTATAATTTTTAACTGAGACTTATGTTTATGATCAGTAAAAATGCCCAATATCACAGCAAATGGGGATTTTTTAATTTTCCTTACATATATAAATGCCATTAGGTTTTATAATATTTTATAGTTTATTGAGACATGAATAAAAAAAATGGAACATCTGGGTAGCATCAATAAGATAAAAAAACATCCCACAATGTCGGCTCTAAAGTTTTGATGTGTTTTATAAATAATTTTAGGTTTATTGATTTCATCACCTTAAATGTATTTATGCATTAAATACCAAACTGTGTATGTATTCAATTATTGCTGGTATTTAGTCTGCCAAATCTCATATTTACATGTTTTCAACCATTTTGTCGTGTTAGGTTAGAAATAGTTTTGCCCTTATTAGATTTTAAGTATTAGCAAGTATTAAAAACAATATTATTCAAATTTATTTCATGCAAAATCAACAATACTATTGTTTGTAATACCATGGTTTGGTTTAGAAGAAGTATACATTTTCTCTTCAGTAAACACTATAACAGTTTTAATAAAATGTATGTACGTCAACCCATAGGGTACTGACGTAATAAATAGTTAGATACTACTGTGTACGTAAATCCTTCTTTAGTAGATAGCGTAGTTTAAGATGAACAAGCTTTTAAATCCTACACAGCATAGCTTTATCAGGAGTAAAGAGTGAGAGAAAGCTTTTCCTTAAACTTCTTTATTACTTGCTTCATAGCTATTCTGAGAAAGTATTTTGACTTTCTTATCATATTCCCGAATCAATAAATTATATCGTAATATGACTACGTTTATTGAAACTTTTCGGCTTTAATACTGCATACATTTTTTTGAAGTTGAATGAATAATTAGTTTATATATTTAATATCATAAACACGGCAAACTACTAAAGCTTTTTATTTGGTATCTTTATATCTTTCTTCAAGTTCTTTCCTTGCTGGATTTATAATTTAATGTTATAGATGAATCAAACGCTCCAATAATGTTACTCCCCATAAAACAAAAAAACAAAAAAAATATATATATAATTACCTGAGTGTTTGATCTATCTATAACATTAAATGTTGTGTTTTTTTAGTAAAATTGTATAAAACTTTGTCACATAAACTTTATTCACCTTCTCATTTTGTGTTAGTACATTCTAATGTCTATTTAGTCGTGACGTCTAACAAATTACAGTGTATTGTCTGGTACGGCTATTAGCAACATGAATAGACAACCATTCATAATGGTCACTCGGACATAGAGACCTAGCGGAGGTATTCACTAGGTGATGACGTCATCAACGTGCTTTGTCTGGAGTACAAACAAACATGACTCGGACTAGAGTTAGAGTTTTTCACAAACTAAATTCTCTAGTAAATCTTTTTAACATAAAACAGTTCTTTTCAATCCTCTTGCTAATACATTTATCTTTTGGCATTGCCTATTTATTTTATATATGTTTTTTCTATACAACTGTATTTTTCTGTGATTTTTATATATTTTTCTATATATTTTCTATATTTTTAACAAACACATATTCCACACAATGCTTTCCTATGAGACTTTATCATATTTTTATCAAAACGTATTTGCAGCACCCTCATTGACAAAGTGTCAAAATTAAAATGATTTCTCTTTAAGTCATTATTTTATAAATCCTCCTAAAAGTAAAATTACACCTAAAAGATGTTTAACGTTTTTTTTTTTTCATAAATTTTGACGATTCTGCTTCATAGATCAAGGCATATCAAAACAGGAGAAGAATATTTCGTCAACCCAACTCATCAGAAAAAAAGAAAAAAAAGACGATTCTGTTGTCTCTGAAATTTTAATATTGGTAATGTTAATCCTTGTTCACCAACAAAATTATTTTCTATGGTTTAATAAACAATGCTTTTTTCAATATAGTTTTAAATAATCAATATAGTTGTAAATAAACAAATCATAAACTAGTATTAAAAAGACACTGGTGTTGAGCAAAATTGCATTTTATCTTTACGGCTTTAATTCAAACAGTGAATATATTAAATGCAAAAGCTAATGTACGCTACGATCTTACCTTATTTAACTGTATTAATTCTAAGAAATTCTATAAAACAAAGACCATGTTATGTTCAAGTCAATATCTCAATCCAAGCATATTTTTTCAATCCACATTTAAACTCTATATTTAGGTTTATTTAAAATAGTTGTATATTGTAAGTTTTATATTAGGAGGCTACTTCTTAATTTTGTGTTTAGAATCTTAAATAAGTGTTAATATAGAATAATCAATGTAAAATAGTTATTCCTTTATTTTTATTCAGTATTTTGGAAAATTAAACAGTAATAGTTGTAAGATTCATTCGTCTTTACAATCTGTGTTCTCATTTCTATTAGCTTCTTTCAATTGAATTTGTACGCATTGAGCTCTTAAGCTTATCTACTAGGGGTGATGGGAGAATCATGAGCCGTCAAATTAACGCTCTACCTAAGGATACACAAATATTTTGAGCAGAGGTACAAATTACATAGTGTTAAATATAGAATAAGATCGTAGTATTTCCAACAGTATACTTTCAATATGTTTTTTCAAACTTGTTTCAAAAGTTGTTTCAAACTGTAATATGTTTTTCGATATTCATTTGAATTTTAAAGGAAACAATAACGCATGATTTTTATAAATTATTTATGATTTGTTTCCAAATAACTGCGTCATTCACACGTTATCATTCTATCAATTTCAAAGTACATAAATTATTTTATCAACCATGTAATAGCAGAATTATTTTATATACTTGTTTTATCAACATAAATAGTTTGATTTTCATTTTTTTAACTGAGTATATGTACTAGCAAATACTAGAAATAATTAACATGGTTGAATTAAGTATGGTAGTTCTAAATTAATTAATATTTAGCGTATTAAAACGTGGATATTTTATTGATCTAGTGTCAATGAGTTTTATTTGTATTTTGTTATTGACTTGTAAAAATCTAGTTAAAAGTTGGGTTACAAATAATCCTAGGCGAAACTATTTTTATAAACCTTAAATTATGTATGGAAATAAAATTATTTAGTTCAATTAGAAGTTTTAATCGTATGTCAATGTAAGTTTATTCATTTTTTTGTTTTTTTATATTAGCGTTGAACATAAATAAATGTTCTTCAAAAGTATTATTCTGTCACCACTGTTTCCACGTTACATATGCTTACATTTCTCCAGTTTACATTAGGTTTTGTTTAGTGTTATATATGAGAACATGTAACGTTGCTTTTGATATCCTGCCTATATATGCATTTTAGAAATTTTTCAACATAAGTTTATTCATCAAGATTAAAACAGTTCAATTTTCCTTTTAATGTGGAGGGGAGAAGGATCTCGTATGATATGGTATGGTGACTAACCAGAATGTCATATAAATCAGTAAAGTTTAGTTCTAGCAGAGTTTGTGGTTAGATGTAAAACCCATTAACACTTCTTACAACTTCTAATGTGAAACCTTGTAATTTAATCAATGCCACAATACGTGTATGGATGGGTGGGTTGGTCAATACTAATGTACGTGTAAAGGTGGGTGAGTGGGTTATAAACGAAAATATGGTAAAACTTTGCCAGTTTGCTGCAATTAATTTCTATTGAGTAGGCCTTTAATTTGATGCCAAACTCGACCTAGCCGTACTTTAAAGAATTCATTTAACTCCACGTGGGCCGTCCCCTTGAAAATATTAAATGTCGCTAATGGCGTAAAAAAGTGTGTTCTTAGTAACCATGATTATGTAAAAGATTTCATTCTTCCAGTGAAGTCATACAAGAGTTGTGAAAGCGTTTCCATATTTTTCCCACCCTGTATATAAAAATTATGTATATTAAAAAACAACTTATGATGTAGTTTGTCTTATTTCAAATACAATTTTAATACATTATTTATTGTTTATCACATTATTTATTTATTATATCTCCGCAAACCTATTTGAGCTTTTATTCAACAATGATGATATACGCATAGCTTACGTTAATAAATTAATATATTTTAGTCTTGTAAGTCACGCGTTTCAAAAAATAACTCACGCAACATTTTTAAAATTCCGTTGTTGTTTGATAAATCATAGAAGCTAAACACATTAATTGACAAATGTTAAATGGAAAAAACTGAGACTAAAAAGGTGAATAGAATATCGTTGCAGCGAAATAACAAAACCCAATGGTGATTCATGTACACATAAAATGCAAACAGGCAGGAAGAATGGAATGCAGGTTAGACGTAGATCTGGCCTCAATTAGATAATCAAAGAAAATTCATTTTGTAGCTTTTTATTATGTATATTTGATATTAATTTTTGAATAACTTTTACCATTCTTCTCCGTAAATTTATATTAGTGGCAAAAGTGATTTTATGATTAGTAAATAAATAACGTTTATCAAAGGTGTCACCTGATAATTATATAAATTAAACATGGTAAATTTCTTTAAAAAAAAAATTAAAGCTGTGCTTTTTTAATTCAATCTGAATCTCAATCATGATATTTTCAAATCCACAGTCATGTAAAATGTTATATGTATAAATCAGTATAGAGATTATGTGCGGTAGAGGAATCTAATTGGTTCAAACTAGGTGACTTACATAGTGCAATTTCCATTCAATTGATTGTCCTGTAATAATTAAACTGATTTAGTTACACTATAATAAAGTATATAATTATACATTTTATGACGGGTAATCAGTATTGAACAACCTTGGAGCTGCTATATAGTACTAAATTATAATTAAACCAGTTAAATCTCAAAGTACAACCGAACTTTAAGTAAGATGAAAATATGGACACTGGTGTAATTCACCTATTACTGTCTCACGATGGCTTAAGTTAAGGTATTTGCTACAAATTATACATTTGAGTTAACAATATTACAAAGTATACGTTTGAACATTTGTTCATACTATATGAAGGGAATTATTCTATAAATGTTAACTAAGGCCTCAAAACTCATTTATGGAGATCATTTTAAGTGTAAAATGATTGTGGTCGTTGTCTTATGGTCTTCAGTTTTCTTTGAGACTAAGATAAGTATTTGAAACAAGAACTTTTTTTTTAATATGGAAAAGTATATGAACTACCAACAGCCAAATTTTGGTTATGTTATCTACAGAATCGTTCAATTAAACTGTTACTTCATATACAAAACCTAGTAAAAATCTCAAATCTTATACAGTTAATAAATAATATTTATTGTTTTAAATAATATTTAATATAAATTACCAAACTTATTTTCTTACTTCTACTGACATGGCTACTGATACGCAAGGTTGTATTTTGCCTAACCAATGATGTTTCTTGCGTCCTCCCGTCTTCATAATTTCGTTCACTAACCGTAATCTTTTGCATAAATTTTAATATAAGACCACAATTAATTGTGTTGTTCAAATATTCTTAAAGTGTTCTTGAAGTCTACTTCTAGTCTTGTTTTCTTTCCAAAAAGTGGCAGTTAGATCATCAACTTTCCTTTTTTATGTGTTTATGTCCTTTAAAGGTACTCGGCTTCAACTACAGTGTCTGGTGATTTGAAATTCTCTATGATTACTTTAATGTAATACATCATCGTTATTGTAATACATCCATGATCAAATATTGTAATACTCTATTCTTATTGTAATACAACATATATATGGTTCGGGTACTGTTTTGTATTGTATATTTGTTTTGTATATTTCTGGATCATTTTTAAGTCAATTAATAACGTACTGTTAAATTAAAACCAACATGGGAAGAAACTAGTAAATATTCATGACAGAAAAAATACAGATAATAAATTAATAAATTTCTGTTGACGATTCGTAGTACGAACTTAGAGTTAAACATTTTAGTGCATATCGGACCGAACAAACACATGTCAGAACACTGATTCAATGTTCGCTCAATAGAATGCCTGTTAAATATATTAAGCATTTTAAAAAATATAATAGCTACAGTAGATACTTTATTACCTAAATTATTACTCTCGGGAAAATTTACTGTTGTCGGACTGCAAACAGGTAGTATTCCCAAACGTTAGTTTATACACAATACTGGTAGGATGTACCATTTAGGGACTGTGGAGATGACTTGCTTTGTCGTGTTGGAGAGAACAAAGCAATTCAAGATAAATTCACGATTATTTTTTCCCTACAATACTTTTATTTTATTTTTAAAACCCATTTATGCTGCAAACGTAACGATATTATTTATTTAAGACGTATTTATTCTAAAAACTTTCAAAAGTCAAGCTTACATTTCTAATTATGTATCCTCTCTTCTAGCTATTCGAAAAATTATATAATTTATTGTTTATTCATTGACTGTCTCAACCTGACTACAGAACACTCTTACAGCAAATTCTGAAACTACAAGGAGTTTAGAAATGATACGACCAATGTCGTAACGATGTAAGCCAGCCCAAAATTTGCAATGCCTTTACGTCTTGAATTTTGCCGCGTTTTAGTTCTTAAAATGCACCTGATTTATAACTTTTTTTATATATTTATTTTGCGTTTGAGTAACGTGTCAGGACTCTCTTTATGTTTATATTGTCTGGTGCATTTTTGATTCCTCTTTTTTATATATTTTTCTTATCAAATACTTGTTCATTGGTCTATTGTGTTAGTGTTTGAACTAATTAAGAAAGCGTCTTCATGTTGATTTATACCTCAAAAAGTTATGATTGCCTGTCGCATGTCAGTCGCAGTACTCTGGGCAACACTGTTGCGCAGAGCTACACTAACTTTCCTCTAAGCACGCTCAGGCCAAGTCGGTACGCATGTTATATAAATTATAATACATGTTGAGTTTAAGTTTATGAACAGGATAGGTGGTAAAAAAACATTGTGGATGTAATTTTGATTGTAAATGACTTTATTAATTGGCTTATTAGTTGGGACTTTCAACTAATTAGGAACACAACTTCAGAAACCAGAAACCAAGTAAACAAGTTGTCTGATGGCCGAATGACGCAAGTAATTTGCCATGAGGGGACAATCCAATTAACCTGACAGAGTCTGCCATCGTAGAAATTGTAATAATACTTCAGATACTGACAACCTTTATCTTATGATAATGCAATTTAAAACTGTCTTTATCTCTAATAAACTTACCCTTCTTCTTTTATACTCAGTTGGCACTTGAGTAAAGTAGCTTACAATTTTCTCATAGTTTTTTTATATAGTAAAAATTACTGCCTAAACTATGACCAATATTCTGCAGTACATTGGTTATAGTATAGGCAAAATCAGTTAATAAATAAAATAGAGGTCATATGTTAGGGTAAAGAATCATACCTAGAAGATAAATGGTACAATAATCATTAACATTTTTTAAATTAGCATTTTATATGCTTGCCATTCGAGTGATGTTCTAGTACCATTATTTAAGGTGGCCGTCTCCCAAACTGATAAACTTTCGTTGGGAAGTTGACAGCTCCTTAGTAGAAATATAAACTTACCGTCAGCGTGTCTACTATTTTAATGGGTTATAGCGAACACTGTATGATTGTTAAAGGTTCAATCTGGTGGATATAGATTGATGGTATGAATATTATAATTTAATTTCGCTAAAAAGTATGCTTTAAATTTCAACTAATTACATTTACAACATTCACAAAATCATTTTTTTAAACCTACTTTTAATCCCATGAACAATTGTTCAACTATCAAATTACAAACAAGAGTTGATAATTGATCAATTTTAAGGACGAAATCCTTGCAATACAAAAATATGTCGATATTTTTCGTGAAATCTAAAGTACCTCCTAAAAAGAAAAGCTCATGTCGACAATAATGTACTAAATTTCGTTTGTAGTAGCTATGAACTTAATAATATACTATATTTTATATAGCAAGTTGGTTACTTCCGTAGAAAATATTATTGATAGTGAACTAAACTATACAAAATCAAGGCAAAAATTTTAAATCACGATTTATAATGAACGAATTAATAGTCCAACGTACTTGAGAGTGCTTTCGGTCTTATAATGGTAAAAGTGGCTTATATATTGATCCATATAATCAGTCATTTTTACAATGTTTTTCCTTTAGCTTTTTTTAAGTGCATTTTGTTCGATTTAAGGATATTACAAAAATCACCCAAGAAAATAGAGTCAAAAACTAAATGTTGACTGCTGGCCAAGTACTCTCAGGGACGAGAGTATCAAGGGTTGCCGACTTAATTTAGACTTTACCACGTCTCCAGGGAGCACCATTTGGAGTAAATTACTCGGCTCTCTCCATTCGTTTTCATCGGGAGTGGAGTAGTGGTGCAATCAATTTTAAAGTTGGTCGTTGGCGTCTGGTTATGGTATTCATTTAATTTTTAGTAACAAATTTACAGATATAAATATATAATACTTTTATCGTCTTTTTTTTTTTTGTATTTTAACAAAAATAATAAGACACATCATTTGCAGTTATGTAGCACAGGTGCTTTTTATAAGGCAAGATCTGTAGGTAGGTTTTGTGGAAGAACTGATAATAATTTGTAACGGTCAACAGGGTCTGTAATTAATTAGGTAATTCCTCTCTGAGTATAAAATTTACTCCACTAATTAACTAAATGCCACACTATAAAATATTTATAAATTTAAATTGTAGGTGAACAATATAATAATGTCAGATGACACACATCACTTTGTGTTTACACGATGAAACTAGGTTGGTATAGTATCACTGTTGAACTCTGACATTAGAGTCATTTTTACTTTAGGACCCATGAAAAAAATGTACTTAATTAGGTCAAGTAATGGCAAAATTTAAATATTTTTTCCAAATTTAATAATTGAAAAAATTATTAAACATTAAAAACTAATGTTTTGGGCCATATAATGTTTGTCTGTCCGAACGTTTATTAAAAATCTTACAATACAGTATTTGGTCTATACAGCCGTGACGTGTAACAAACTACACAGCATTGTCTCACACAGCTATTGGCAATGTGAATAGACAGTCTAGGATAATGGACATGCCGACCCTACATAACTATTCAGAAGGTGATGACGTCATCACCTTGTATTGTATTAAGTAGTTAGAAATGAGAATCTTTGTTTACGTCTTTTGCCAGAAATCCCTCCTCTGGCAAAACCATACAAACTATTTATATTCACAAAGATTAATACACAGATATAGTTCATTTTTAAAATAGCTACTATAAACACACTATAATAACTCTCAAGTATTGCTAATTATGTTGTAGTATTGGTCTGAAAGTGATTTTGCGTAATCGTCATGTTAAAAATAATACATTTGTGTTGTTTTCACATATATAAATCATTGTTAATTATATGTTTTTAATAAATAATTTTTGCCTATTTAATGGTTGTCAAGTATGGTATAATTTATTTAGCTATTATAGTGAATGAATATTAAAAATATATCTGCAAAAAGTAGTTTACTAAGTAGTTGTAATAAATCAATTTTGATTGATTACATGGTTATACGTTGTTTTATAATGACTATGTTTAATAACATCAAAATTATATTGTATGGGTAAGTTAAAGGGTCAAAATCATTGTACGTGCAGGAATGTGTGAGAGAGACAGTACCAATGTACGCTTAAGGGTGGGTGGGTGACTTATCATTACTGTGTGTGACTTAAAGTTTGAAATGTATTTAAAAGTGACCATTACACAATCTTTTAAGCTAGTATAAAATGACTCTTGAAAATATAATTGCTAAAGTAATTTTAGCACAATACTTATTTTAACACAATATTAACTCTTATAAAGTAATAAATGTTTTCTCATTGCATGAGATAAAATTAAAATATGAACAACGAAAAAAATTAATAATTTGTATCAATCTATTACGTACTGACAAATTATTTTTGTTTCTCAAATGTAGGATCATATTATAATAAACGATTAACAAGAATCGACTGACGTCAACCATATTTAAATATCACTTGCGATATGGTATCTTACTAGCCAAGCCCATGATATTGGACATAACTCCAATATTTATTACTGTGAAAAAATCGTCAATTCGTCACAGTTTTTTAATGAGTAGGTTTTTTTTCAGTTCCTATAACTGACAGCTAGGAAAGTCAAGTTAACTTATACGATCTTATTTCTTATCTTTCTTATCATTAGGACAAAAGTTACTATACATCTACTGTCATGGATTCCTTGACCTTGATAAAGTTTAGTCAGAAAAGTAGCTCTAGTAGTATCCATGTAGTTTGATATCATTCTGAGTCCCTTAGGTCTGAGAATGGTCAATGTGGTTTATACATATTGATAATTTTAATATTATTTGTTGTAATTATACGTAAATAATTGTACGTAAATTATTGTAACGTATTTTCTAATATTAAATAAAACTTTAAATGTTTATAATTTTATATTTAATTAAGCTCAATAATCTTAGTTAATGTATTTAAAGTAAACATTTATATTTCACTTTTACAAAGGATAAATATTGAAACTCTCTCGCTGGAGACAGGTGCATTGTTCCCACACAGTAGTTTGTCCACAATACCGGTAGGAAGTTCCATTTAAGGCTGGAGTGATGAAAATTACTTTGTGCCCAAAATGTTGCGCAGTATGAGAATTGGTGACGTTCGATATTACAGCTTTTCAATTCAATACTAAAATTACGATCTTATTAAATCTGTAAGTATAGATCATTTGTATTCAATGCCTTTTTCGTTACTTAAAGTTGTAACGTTTGTGCGGAAGATGTAAAGTAATTATATATATATATATATATATATATATAGGTTTGAGCAATTAACTACATTGCAGTAATAATTAGTTGATTATAAGTAATAGTTATACCCTGTTAGATTAACGTATATTTCAGATAGATTTCAAATTGTACTGAGCAGTTTATATTTATTCACTTAAATATACTGGTAATCGTTACACAACGTATATTTATTAGTATCTAAGAAAAAAAACGAAATAATAATAATAAACAGTATACAGTACTAATTTTATCATAATAATACAAGAAGGTTCTACAAATAATAAAAGCAATATTTACTGTTAATGCAAAAATATGGTATTGTATTATTATAAAAATAACCATGTTTGAACTCTATTGATTTAAAATTAAATTACTTGACAGACGTTATGTCATCAAAGATTAAAGTTATATAATTAATGTGGACAAAAGGAGGAAAGGGCCCAATACAGACCCCTAGGGACACACGTTGCACAGGACTTCAATCAGAGTCTCCACGTTCTATGGGACACCCAACTTAAATCAAATATGCCACAAACCCACGAGACCATACCTCTTAGACGCCCTTTTATAGATGCACCACTGATCTAAAGTCTGATGATTTCACCCCTAAATAGATTTTGTAAATGTTTTATTATACTATAGTAAATAATTATTGTTATATTGAATTGATTTAGTGACGTGATATTGAATTTTATTAATACGTAAAATCTAATAAAAACTTATCAATTAATTACAATCATGCTCCTTGATTATTTTAATACATAAAACAAACTTTCATGTTTAAACAGGAAAAACGAAATCAATTATACAAGAACCATAGGAACTGACGTAACTATAATTAGAAGAACAAAAAAAGAACAGTAATAGAGTGCACATAGCCTGAATGAATAAATGAACAATTGACGTTAATTCAATGAGAATAAATAGGACATAACAAAGTTCCTTTAAATATATACACTCCGAAGCTAAAACGTTTTTGTTTTGATCAATCATATCACCTTTCTAAAAAACTTAAAATCAAAGTTTTTTACATGCTTCTTAATATCAGCAAAACTATTGATAATTAATGATATATGCTGTGTTGGATTTTTTTTAAATTATACTTTTATGAAGTTATACTTAATTGGTAAATGCTAAGTGATTGTATATAAAAATACAAAATATATTACGTTTCTTTGTGAGTTAATATCAAACTATTAAAAATATATAAGCTCAACTTAGGACTATATGAAAATATAATGGGCTTTTAACAGGTATGGGTATGTATATATTTAAACATTCAAAAAGTCCTAGTAAATTAAATTATAAAATTATTTTAATAATATTTTGCATAAATTATTTATGGTAAACCTAATGAGAACCAAAACTGTAATGAGTTTCTTAATTAAATTGTTAACACTAACATATCAAGCCTAGAACTTGACTATAAACCAAGCAAACAGGTTGTCTGGAACTGATTGGCGCAAGAGATTTACATAATACGAGAACATTAATTCACCTGTTTACTGTTTTACTCCAGTTCTAAGTTACATATAAGTTAACTAACCACTTTACTATTTACATTATTCAATATTCATTAAGATATATTCGATATAGTCGAATATGAGAGGCGAATGAGTGTGACGAGAGCAGAAGAACGAGTGCAGTAATTGTTGCTAACTAAGATCAACTGCTCCTTAGAAAGAGCATTTATCAATAGCCCAATAGCCAGGGCAACTAACGCTAAACGCGTAATTAACCAGGGACCTACAGCCTGACGTGGAATCCAAGCCACGTAGGCTTGCTCTGATTGGATAGCCAATTGACAAGTTTGATACCAAGTAAAACGACACCACATACTTTTGTAGTAGTTTCATTGATGACAACCATTAAGCGGATATCATATTTTTATTAAGAGAACCGAACATAGAACATTTCTCCTGCAATTATTTTAATCATATAAGTTTAACTATTCCATCTTTATTAATAAACATATTTTTTTGTATTTGTAAAATACATTTACTTTTATTTCCTTACTTCGCCAATTTGATTTTAAAAGTTTATTATAAGTCAGCAAATCCACTGTATTATTAAAATACAATAAAATATTAACTATTATTATGGGAGTCCTATTCGTATACTTACATAAATATATACACGTAGAAATGTGGTTCAGCCACTTTACGTACACACAATTATATAAGCTTCTTACACTATGTGAAAAGTACCAGTTATATTATAAAATTATTTTACTTAACTCATCACTCTTTAAAATCATTGTAAGTGCGTAGAAAATAAATTATTGTTAAACATGTCAAATCACATGAAACAATAATATTTACCAACTACAATGTATTCTTTTTTTTTGACTACTATGTTTTCTTTTAATTTTATTTATTTAGGTAGTATTATGATAGAAACTTACATATACTGACATAATTTTAAAATATTCCTTTTAAATGTAGAATGGTTACTAAATTATTTGAAACAATTTACAACGTTGTATAGTACGATTGAAAATATTTTAGTTGGACAAATTTAAACTAGGAACAATTTATGGTAAAAATGTGTGTTGATAATTGAGTTTTATTTTATGGTCTACTGGACATTGGATTTTGTGTCAACTAACTGGTACAATTGGGTATTTCAAGACCCTAATGGGAAAAATATATCGATATTGTATCTTAAGAATATTTTGATAAACCTTTTTTGACAAAAAATAACCTTGCCTAAATGTACTTCTTTTTTGGAATTCTGAAAAATGGTTAAAATGTTCTCTTTATTTTTTTTTTGTTTGTTTAAATAGCATTACTATTCTTCTTCTTCTTTGGATTCTTGGGGAAGTAACTATTAAAAACAAAAACATACATATCATGCTATTGCATAGTAAGCTATCAATCATGCTTGAAAAGTATTTGTATGTAACGTTAAATATTTCTGTCTTTGTTTTTTAATTTTTTTTTAACTATTTTCAAAAATGTTTTCTATTAACTTACATTTTCAGCTATTTACTTAGGTAAAATTCATTTATATGTAATATAATTATAATTTATTTCGCTTTTCCTTTCATGATCATTGTTTTCACTATAAACATCAGAGAAATAATAATCATCGTCTTGTACCAAACCATTTTCACTACTTTTACGTAGGCCATCTTGTACATTATCATTAATCACAACGTTAGGTATATCTAGTTACTCAATACGTTGGCTCCTTGTTAAGGAAAGTCACTGTTGTAAAAAAAAATTCAATTGTATATTATAACTAAAAAGTCACAAAAGTTGGGTATTTTAAGAACATAACTATCTTTTTCTTGAATAAAATAATACATAACACTTTTGTAAAAATATTTAGCACAACGCGTACTTAATCACCACACACATGAGAAGAATACACAACAGAAAAATTTGCTACGTCTAATATTCTCCAAGAAAAATACCAAAATACTTTCGTTGGGGTTCTCAAAGACCCCACTGTACCAGTTTAGAGTTAAATAATTTATTTTATCTTGGCTTATTAGAAATAATACTAGATGTATAATTATAAATTACAAAACTATAATTTACATATGTGCATTATATTCAGGGCTCTTTGAAATTTCTCCATTGTTAAATAGAGTTTATTCTAATAAATTGTGTTGTCTAAATCAACGTTATTTCTATATTGTTACACTTTTTATCGTAAAGCGAAGAAATGTATGATTGTCTAGAATGGGAGAAAGGGTCTTAATGTACATGGCTTGGGTGGAGTCCAGTCATTATTGCGTGAGAGAAGTTTATTTCCGGTCAAAAATTAAAGGCATTGCTTAAGTGTTATCTCACCTTTAATTAAAGGTCATCAAGTGACCCACTTTTCCGTTAGTGATCATAATCAATAAATTAGTAGACAGATAGTGTTGATAATGGTTAAGTTACTTGAAGTCATTTAGTATGAATTTTAATTTTAAAGTGAATATTTACTAAAGGTGAGGTAGGGAGAGTGATTTGTCCCAAAAACATAATAGACCAATTTTACTTGTTATAGTTGATTTTAGTCTTAAATTTATCTTTGTATTCAAACTAAAAGAAGAGGTTAAGGCAAATTATTAACTAACGTATTAAAACATAATAGGCAACAATTATTACTTATTTTTATAGTTTATACACATGACTATCGTAGTATTTCCACAGTAAAATTAATATGTATTTTATTTTATATATAACAGTGTAGAATCAAGATATTTGTGCAACAAAACATACATACATTCTAAAATAAAACCTACTTAAAAGAATCTCATATGGTAAGACAATGCAACTAGTAAACTAATTATATTAAACTTCTTTTAGTTAGTCACTAATTTATATTCTTTTAATGAATTGAAATATAGCTGTAGAGTTACCTTTGTGGCCTAATGCGTCCTCGTTTACAGTTCTCCAAAAAGATGCACAGAATATCTATGAGCCAGGAACTCTCTTGGTTCATTAGGAGGTATGCAATTTAAACTTCAATTTGCAATTCCTTTCAATGGACATAAAGCATATATTTATGAAGAAATTTAAATTTACAACTAGTCAAACGTTATAGAAAAAGTATTAATAAGATATAAGTCAAAGTAAAAATCTCTATAGACGCGTTAATATTATCTCTTACTACTATGAACCTTCACTTAATGCTACTATTTTTATCATTAAGAAGTTTTAATAAAATTCAATATCCATTTGAATAATATGATTTTTAGGATAATCATAATAAATATGAATAATTATTTATTAATAATATTTAACAACCGTATAACTGCTTAAGATTTTTCTGTGTGTCATAATACATTGAAATTAAATTACATCCCATCTGATTTGAGAACAAGGTTTCCATATTCCAAGTTATCAGATTCTGAAATATAACTGATGTACCTTTAGCAGAGGTAAATAAGTAAACAGCCTTTCGTTAAGCCCCATTGTTTCACGCTTAAGGTTCATTAGGAGAGAGCATTTGACTTTTCTCTCAGGTTTCACGCAGATGAGGTAATTTAGACCTTGTTTTAAGGCTAAAGAGCAAATTAGAAGAATAAACAGACTATATTTTTAATGAAATTAGTAATTTAGAAAATAAATTTAAAGTTATAATCTTATACAGGTAATATTTTTTCTAATTATTCTATGCTAAGAAGTAATAAACATACATCACTAGGTGTTTTCATAGTTTACAGAATAAGTTTGAGAGCACAGAAACACGATGAGTATTACTAAGTTTTGACACAGAAACAGAGGTCACTTTAAAAATAGTGTCGAGTTGTTACGTCTCCATCTTGCCTTAAGATGACAAGACCAGTACCTTGTCAGTGCTTACCTTATTCCCTGCAAATCCTCAATGATTAATGTAGTAATTATAGATATAGATTAGTTATAATCTACATCTAATCGCCACTAAAGCGTTAGCTGCGGCCATAAGAAAGCGACCTCTGTTTCTTTTTTCTCTGTGGAATCGTTATCACTTTTTAGTGTATTCATATTTTTTTAATATTTATTAGGGGAACTAAAATACTTATAAACTAAATAAACGAATAAAACGAAAATAATGTACAAGATCTTAATTCAAGAAAAAGGAAAAAATACATTATTAATTCGTTTCATACACTATAACGGTTTACAGCGGAAAAAAACAAAATGTCATTAATAGACCGTTCATCTGAAAATCCAAAGATTTGAGAGGCCCTACTTATGATGCAACTCCATCAAACATGGCCAGCAAGAACTGTGCATAACCATTATACTAGTAGTAAACACATTTCATAAATGCAGTTAAAGTGGAGCAAAAAATAACGCCCATTAGTCACTTAATTTTATAGAATCCACTTATTTAAAAAGTAATGTGGTAATTTTCTAATTATGAGTATAAAGAGTAACATTTAATCTGAACATTATTATATATTTTTTGTTAAAATACATAGTGAGTTAATAATTAATCTTACTTAAAAGAAGCAAGAGTAATTTTGATCTTTAGAATTACATCCGACAAACATGGCACAGTGAATTTGGGACCTTTTCCGTTAATTCATTACCACTACCTTTTCCGTTACTTCACTACTACTACTTTTTTATCGCAATTACGGTTAAGTTGGGTTAGATCAGGTCAGGTTAGGTTAAGTTAGGTGGTTACTAAAGTTGATCACAAACTTGCACTTATTGTCAAATGTGCTCTCCGTGTGTAAGTTCTTGGAATACGATAAGACAAGGCCAGTGATATTGTATTCCTATCGAATAAGGAATACCACAGTGGACGTAAAAATGATCGGGTAAGAGTTTTTAGAGCAATAGAATATCGACCAAGTGGTAGTGAACTAACGGAAATAAAAAAAAAAGAAAATAATGGTGGTGAATTACTGAAAAAGTTCCTGAATTTGTATTAAGCTTTTTTAGACCAATTCATCACTGTTCACATAAAAAAAAATAATTATTTCGAAGAGTAAAATTGACGTATGTCTTATACGAGAATAATGTTATTATTTAATATAGGGTCTTTAAATGTTAAGTTATTTGGGGAATAGTTTTCCTAATAAGTCTTTGCTTTATAGACAAATATATCACCAGGAGTTTATATATATTAAATAATACGTTTTAAAGCCCTCGAAGACGAAGAACTAAGTGAAAAAAGTCCTTGGAATTTATATCTATCATAAAACGTGTATATTATAACTGGAATTATGTAGTGTAAACAATGTTTATATAGGTAGCTCTAATTGTATAAAAATTATTAAATAAAATATTTAATGGTCGATCGTTAGTGCAATTCCTGATAATCACGGAACAGATAAACAATCACAAATCATAAAGTTTGAACAGAAACTGAGCAAGAGTATTATTCACAAGTACTCCACGCTAAAATGTTTAATCTAAAAAGGAAAATATTCAATATAACTGAACACTAAAATTCTACATTTTTCATTTTATTAAAAAAATTTAGGTTACTGTTTAAAAGTCCTTATCTAAGTAATTAAAAATCAATAATTACAAATAATTGTACGAATACTTTTCGTAAGTCTTTTCTCATATCAGTTATGTAAAATTTGATATAGGTACTTGGTCTGGCTTGATTCTACACCTCTGTGGAATATTATATGTTAGGTTAGGTTAGGTTAGGTTCTTGGTCTGGTTTGATTCTACACCTCTGTGTTATATTATATGTTAGGTTAGGTTAGGTTAGGTTAAGTTAGGTTAGGTTAGGTTAGCTTAGGTTAGGTTAGGTTAGGTTAGGTTAGGTTAGGTTAGGTTAGGTTAGGTTAGGTTAGGTTAGGTACTTGGTCTTGTTTGATTCTACATCTCTGTGTTATATTATATGTTAGGATTCACATCTTGAGGAGAAACTATTTAATTAATAATCCAATAAGCTATAACTACATCATGTAATGTAATACAAAGGGTTTATATCCACTACCCTTGTAACTAACTTAGTATCCCCTAGATGCAGTATCCATTAGTGTAACCTACTCCTCTAACTAATTTCTCAACAACATAATTTTATCTATGTATATAAAAGGCAAATACCACAGGCTCATTCACTCATCGCTGTAACTAAAAAGTTACTAAGCCTACGAGCACCTTGTGTTGTAGATGTGTAATAAGTTAGGGTTTTGAAAAATTCTTAGTAAATCAAAAATGGCAGCCGTTTTGGTGCAAACACTTTTAAATGCCAAAAACTGCGTTTCTCTAATTGGACTGTAGTGACTAAATGAACTGTTCTACAGCAAAACTAACATAATTTTCTGTGACTGATTTGAGACGATTTGCAAATTTGGCCCAATGACGTTTTGCTCTATCCCTCCTACTTCATCCTTAGATAGAGCTAGATTTTCAATTTGTACGTGTAAATCAAATTGGTTAATTTACGGCCTCTAAGAATAGACTTACAAATTTTTCGAGACTATAAATCTTTGTTATCTAGGAGAACAAACTGTTTTAAATCGAATAATTAACAATTTAGTTTTAAAGCATGCATAGCCAGAACATAGGATATGGCAAAACATGAAGAGAAGTACAATATTTTATTGATTCAGAGTCAAATATATTAATTTGTGCCCACTAAAAGTAGACTTTCATATTTTTCTAGACTTTGAAACTTTTTTACTTAAGAGAACAAACTGATTTTAGTCAGACAATTTAAAATTTAATTGGACCAACTGCATAGCCAATTCACAGGACATGGCTAGATATGGTGAGAAGCCTGATATTTTATTGATTCAGAGTCAACTACAGCAATTTGTGCCCTCTAAAAGTAGACTTACAGATTAGTCTAGACTTTGAATCTTGTTTGTCTAAGAAAACAAACTGATTTCAATCAGACAATTTTAAATTAACGCATGTATAGCTAGTTCATTGTAACTAGGAAAGTATGGCGAGAACCCCGACATTTTATTGAGTTAGAGTCAAATACTGTGTTTTATGGCCTCTAAAAGTGAACAAACTCAGATTTGTGTAGACAATCAAAGTTTAAAGACTACAAGAAAAGTCTGATTGAAATAACAAGACTACAACATTAATTTGCATACAGTTTAATACATCTATCTATATATAAAATCCATTTACACTTATCACTATCTTTCTTAAAATATTCGTCCAATTGACTTTACATTTTGTACTTAGGTTCATCTTGGTCCCTAGAGGCTCACTAAGAAAGTATTTTCCTCTCTGACCTCAGCACTCCGTCTCACTGGCCTCTAAAACTCTCACGGTATTCTTATGGAACTATATTAATTGATTTATTTATTTCATTAACAGCTGTTAAATAAAAATAAATTAAATAAAATTGTGTTAGACTAAACTCTTAAAATGAAAATTAATTGATACAGTAGTAAATCATATATAACATCAGCTGAAAGAAACTGGATATAAATTGGACAATGTAAACTGAAAGCTTGCTGTTCATTTCTAATATAAAATCAAACTCAATTTTATGACCGACGAGTCGGGTGGGTACAGGTAATAATATTTATTTAAAAAAAATAGCTTATATTTGTTAATACCCATATTTTTCTATAATAAGTTGCATTAATATACATCTAGGCATACAATTATTATCCCTATAAAATCTATCATAAAAATATAAGGATAAAATATAAGCAAACGTTCATAAAACTTAAATTTCAACAATGATACAACATTCAGTAATGCCATTAAAAATACACTTAATGGATCTTTCCCGTTTATTCACTACCACTTGATAAATATTATATCGCTCTAATAACTGTCCCCCCATTGTTTTTACGTCCACTATGTTATTCTTTATCCGCTAAGAATCCGATATCTCTGGCCTCATCTTATCGCTTTCCAAGAACTTACACACGGAGAGATCATTCAGCGGTAAGTAAATCATTGGATTTACCAGTTTGTGATCAACTTTAGTAGCCAGCTAACCTAACCTAACCGTAACCGTCATTGTGATAAAAAAAGTAGTGGCAGTGAAGTAACGGGAAAAGTAGTGGTAGGGACGTAACGAGAAATGTAGTGATAGTGAATTAACGGAAAAGGTCCAACTTAGTTAATGAGTTTAAAAAAAACTGTTTTTAAATAAAAATAACATTTACAGTACAAGTAAACGTCACACAACACAAATTTATTACAATATAAGCACAAAATTCACAAATATATTCACTAATATTTGTGCATTTTGTACTTATATTGTAATAAATTTGTGCTGTGTGACGTTTACTTGTACTGTATATGTACCAACACGTATTATGCTAATCAAAAAAACTATAAATAACATTTCTAACATAAATGTATTTTTATAATTCAATTTAATTTTAAATCCAGCCACTGCCTAGTAAACAAGAAACCAAAAACTCATATGTGTGTTACATTTAACTTTCTTTTTCACTTTCTACATGCTGGATGTGACGGCTGGGCTACTCTAAGATGACTGCCAAATAGAATACTTTGGTACAATGTAGAACAAAACAATGTTAAGATGTAATTAACTAAAATAGTAGGCCTACTGAAAGGCTGTTTCAAAGACAACATTTACCTGACATTTTTAATTATTTGGAATACCAATCAGACTGCTGTACTCCATAGGTAAAGTAATATTATATTTTTAAATAGAAACTACTATCATTTTTAATGTGTTCATTTTATATAGGCTACGTTAAAAATATATCGCATTTTCCTTGAAATTATCAAAACATAACCTAGTCTAAATGAAGTAACAGCTCTTCAAGATTAGTTCTTGATCCAATTCTTCATAAAGTAAGAAGTTTTACTTTCAATGAGTAGGCCATGAACCAATTAAAGTTGAGGGTTCTTGTTGGTACGTTTACCAAACTCTAAAGCTTTGGTGCCACTATTATAACACTTTCAAAGGAGAACAGAGAGATTTCATAGTGACTTGGTCAATGTTTAATGTTGTCCCAGAGAAATCATCTCAAAAGCTTTACAAGTTTCATTTGAGAAGTTATTTAGACTAAATAGTTAGTACGTACAGAGTTTCATAGTCCACCTAACAGCTATAATTGTTTTCAGTGGTTTATGTAAAGTATACACTTTTACCAAATCAGTACATTGATAAGATATTGTTTGTTTATTTAAATATATTTATTTAATGAAGAGATTACAATTAATTGTAATATACCTGCGATTTTTAGTTAGTTTATTTTATATTAACGGCTTTATAAATTGCATATCTTATACTAATATGCTATCATATTGATAAGTAAACCTACTGTAATTTAAAAATATAATAGATAAAATTGGCTGTTTAACTTGACTGATAATATTTGGCAGTTTTTAATATTGTGACAAAACACTATTATAAAGTACAGGACACCATAATTTATCTGAAGTGACGTGTAAGTTTTTAAAATATTTTTTAACGTCACATCACTTCTTTTTTACTATCTAAATCACTTCATTGTACCATCGAGCAAATTTTTGTATATTACGCTGATTATAAACTAATGTAAAATTGCCATAGAATTTTTTTTAATATTTAGAATATACGTTTTATATCTTATTATTCTGAAGTTCAACTGAGGCAAATGGTAAAGTCAACAAATATTTGTAAATCATCCATACAAATAAAAGACGTCAGAAAATATAAATATCAATGCTATATAGATATTTTCTATTGTATATTAAATATAAATGCTATATAGATATTGTCTATTGTATATTAAATATCAATGCTATATAGATATTGTATATTCTATATTAAATATCAATGCTATATAGATATTGTCTATTGTATATTAAATATCAATGCTATATAGATATTGTATATTGTATATTAAATATCAATGCTATATAGATATTGTCTATTGTATATTAAATATCAATGCTATATAGATATTGTCTATTGTATATTAAATATCAATGCTATATAGATATTGTATATTCTATATTAAATATCAATGCTATATAGATATTGTATATTAAATATCAATGCTATATAGATATTGTATATAATGTTTATTTATTATTCATATTTTTATGTTACATGGTGAAAAATAATTCGAAAGATTTATACTTTTATTAAAATGTATATGGCTTTTCAAATTTAAAATGGATTTTACTACGTAAATGTTGTGTCAACAAAATTGCTTTTTCTTTGAAATGTTATCTACATTACAAGTTTCAATATGATACAGGTTAAAATAATGGACACTTAAATGTTAAACCTTAAATTCCAGAAATAATATTAAATATTTTTCACAAATCATTCAAAAGAATATATTTAAAATTCGTGAATAAAATTAAATACTAACAACATCCAGATACTGGGTGTGAATATTAAGTATAGTATTTTGAAGAAAACAGAGGTGTGAAGCACAAGCATTTTATTAGAACTAATAAAAGTGTCATACATTATAGTCTTTTTTTTTTTTAACTTTAAGCACTGTTTTTATTATAAATGTTCCCTAACATTAAATGTTGGTATGGTGTTAGGAACATTTTACGGTGCTGATTCCTTTATATTGTACACGTATGAAGGTCTTCTTGAGCGATCTTGTATTTGTTATGTGGCGTTTATGCAAAATCTCAACATCACATTTTGTCTAAACTCATTTTACTTTTTTATTTTTTAAACCTAACCTAACCTAAAACCTCAACATAGTTATGTTAAATTACGTAAGGTTAGGTTAAGTTAGGCAATCTTTCTATATGACATAATTTATTTTAGGGATAAAAATTAGGAGGGAGGAGTCGTACACGTTCGCTGCTGATACACATACTCAAAAGCATGGAAGATGATTTTTAATTGTTGTACGACATTACAGTTAATCTCCATACCAGCCGAGTTCTTACATATTGAGGTGATCCCGGTCTCAATCCCCTCGTGTAAACAGGACTCCTCTAATAGTATAAAGTAAATTTTACTGAGAGTGGCTATACAATTAGTGGGAATTATTATTTAGGAGTCAGTACCCTTAACTAAAATAAATATATTTGAACACCTCACACTAATCTGGACATACCATATTATTCCTTATTTTACTTTTATATTTATTATTTATTAGTTGCAAATAACATACGTGCAATTAAATATTATTGTTATTTCATTCAGCTGACACACATGTAAATTTCATATGCGATACTGAAAATATTGGAAAATACTCTAAAACCAGCAACTAAATTTTTATTTACCAATAACATTAAAAAATGCATTATTACTAAATACTTACCTTATAATAACTCTTAATTAGAAGCATATATCTTGTATAGTATCACGTTTCATTATAATGAAAACAAAATAGACTAATAGTTATGTAAGTACAGATTTGTAGTCCTGATTGTTTAATTGTAAATATATAGTGTTTTACTTTAAAAACGAATAGTCAGCAGTTCCCAAACTCACGCTCTAATACAATTTTTGTCCTGAATGGAGACAAATATAGGTGACTTCGATTGTATTCTCTAGCCGATTTTATTTCCTTCTTATATAAATGATTTACATTGAAATAACTCACATTCATGTTTTGTTATGAACACAGATTATGTATCAGTCTTAGTGAATAAGGGTAAAAACTGCGTGTCCAGGTTTGCCTATTTTAGGTTCGAAGCAAATTACCTCTTGCTCAACTCCTCTAAGACTAATTCCTTGAGTGTCCGCATATATTCTCGGTCTAAGAAATTATCAGACCACATGCCTCTGATATCAGAATCAGGTGTTTGTACGAGAAAAGTCACATACAGCTGTAAAGGCTGAGCTCAGCGGCGTTTGCCATTAATATGATGAAAGATACGTGTAGTTTGGAGATGTTGCTATTTCTATAGAGACCATTTTGAAAGCCTAACACACTGTTGTATAATGGTTTGGGGATCTTCTCCAGTTGTGGACAAAGCTTCAAAAGACAAAAATATATCATTAGAAGAATATTTGGGCTGGTCACACTATTATCGAGATATATGTTTTCAATA
>JAQJVL010005107.1:0-38104 GCA_035578905.1 Stictocephala bisonia
TGGTAACCCTTCTGATTTGTACTACTCCCTTTTAAATAAATTAAGTGCCTCCACCTATAATGTACATTTATTACATTCAAACTGTTCATACCATGTAATATGTTTTGTTTTAAATGCCAAAACACGTTTTCTTTTCAACATGTGTCTTAATTTATTTATAATTTGAATCTTTTAAAAAAAATTAGTTATGGACTTATTTGTTTTAAAATTCATATGATAGGGAGGTAGGGGGACCAGCAAATCCGAGAAGACAAGTCCACTAATGAAAAGTACGAGAACACAAATGTTAAAAATTTGTGTTATCTTGTGTTCTATATTTGATTTATTCTACTTTGTTTTAGTGAACTTGTCTTCTCGGTTAAGTTTACTGGTGTCATATCTCCCTATTGTATTCATTCCTGTCCGAGTGTCCTCCAACTTAACTAGAAAATAAAACTAAAAATTCAAAACAATGTATTTTAACATATTATGTTTTTACAATCAGACATAATGGACATGTTCTTTTTTTACATGTAATTAATCTCAGTCTGTAAACAAGGCTATTTAATTATAAGATTGGAATTTATAAAATGAAGCATCATAAATAATTAGAAGCGCTATATTTATGGATCAAGTGTCTTCCAAGTTTTCTTTTCAACAAACATGGACTGAGTCAGTATTTATTAAGATCCTAAAAGCTTCTTTGCCTTGTCTGAGAAAGTGGCAGTGGTAAAATAAGTAACTTTGGTCTGTGGCGTAAGCTCGTCTTCCAGTGTAAAACAACAATGTCCTAATATCCTCTAAATAACTACAAAATATATTTATCACTTATAATGGACATTCTTCATCACTTATTAAAAAGAGCCAAGACAAAAATGAGTTAAATATCCAATATCTGTAATCATAACATGTATAAACTTTTTAATTTTTTTTAACAATCGATTTTTTTTCTTTACTTTCATGTTTGTTGACAATATTTTTAGTACTTATTTATTATTATTTATTGCAGTTGTATTAATATGCCTGGAACAAAATAAATTTGTTGTACATATATTTATCCAAGATTTAAAATCCTAATGACGTTAGCATATTTCTTCATCATTCCTTAGAACGTTTTCTTATTATTATTCACTTAATGAGCATTATAAGTGTAATAAGTATTGATCCTTATACTGCAAATGGATATATTCATAAAGTACATTTTTAATTGTGCAGGAAAACTATTGTTTTAACATTTCATTACAAGAACCCACCCGCCCACCCATTCACTTACAGTGGTATTAGTTATTAGTAGATTTTATTGTTCTGTTTTGGTTTTTTTTTTATTATTGAGTTAGGCATCCATGTTTCATTGTGACATTACCAGTAAATATTGCAATTGCATTAAGAAAGATTAAAAATTATACTGTCAATTCCCAACTTTATTAAACATGTATGATAAAATTAACATTTTTGTAATTGGCTTGCAAGCTACTAGTAATACGCAAGCAAATATGAGTATAGAGTATATTTAATTATAATGGCAAATACATGTCATATCACAAGGAAACAATAAAATGAGAATGTAGATGTTAGTAGAAAATGTCAAGTTGTAAAATGTTACTTTAAGTTCCAGCCAAGAATTTTATAAGATTGATAAAATAGCAATATAATTTTAAATCCCGTTTTAACTTATTTGGTTTCCCTAAACCATTTAGGCTGTTGGAAGTTCTGGACAAAACCTTAGAGCCAAGACAAGCAGAAAATATCAAAATCAAATCAGACTATACTTTCAATTTTAATTTTTGTTATGTATTTTAAGATTGCACTGATAATATCAATGTGAACACAGATAGAGATACAACGGAAAGATTATGTAACCTATCATGTAAAAGTAATGAGTAACATATCAGTACAAAACTCAACACTGTCCTATTTGGTGTCCATCCAAAAGAGAAACTGGGAGAAACCAAATCCAGTGATGCTATTCTGGTAGGTAAAAAATACAAAGTAGAGGCATGTCAACAAATGAATCAAGCTTATTTTTGTCATTGTCAGTCATATTTATTTGCAGGTTCATAAAGAATTACAGTGGCATCATAACATATTAATACAATATTGTGATTAAACAGATATAAAAGAAGAAAATAATTGCAACTTTAAAATTGTTAAATCATAAAAATAAAATTCAGTAAAATTGAAATTAGTCAAGAATGAATTTTTTATTATTATGATATACATGTGACATAATGAAGGATTTGTCGAATGAATTGCTGATCAGCCTTGTGCTAAGTATAGTATTCAGTTCGTTTCCTTATTTCATCTGGCAGTAGGTCCTGGAGCTTTCTTCCCCGTTATTTGGGTATTTTCTTAAAGTCATACAGTAGTTGGTTTGGAGGCAGATTAAAACAAGTGCAGGCAGGACTTTTAGTTATGTAATTACAGGCCACGCAGTAAGTTTTGTTCATCCATATATAAAAACACTTCTGTGAGATATATATATATTACGTCAGTGACAGTCATGATCTTAAGATTTAATCCGTATAGCTCTCCTTTCATCATAAACCATCAAGGATTAAAATAGCTCTTTTTTGGACTAAAGCTATTTTTTTATGAATTCCAACTGTTGCCTTTCTATGTTAAGAGACCATATTGAAAATACGATTAAAAAGAAAGCAATGAGCAGTGGAAGAGTCATGAACATGTTTTACTCTTTGTATGATGCCTAGATGAGTTCAGGTTTCTTATTAAGGTATCGATTTGTTGGTGTCAAAGAACAAACCTAATGTATTTTTTGTGGATCAAGAGGATAAGGGTTCTTCAAATAGCAAGCTGAACTATGTTTATAGCATTAATAACAGGTTGATTTCGTGGCAGAACTGGTGTGCCATTTTCAAAGATGTATAACGGTGTAACACTAATTGTTTAGGAGGACTCCAGAGAGAAGAAGAAAAGTGTCAACAGCGTACAAATTTTTTTTATATTGTAGAGATAATGTGGCATGTCATTTGTAAAGATCATAAACAAAACAGCTCTGAAAACAAAAATCAGAGGGTGTGATACTTCTGATGTTTAATTGTTTTTGAATCAACCTAAAGTGATTCTTATACTGTGTTACTTTAAAACCAGTTTGACTATTTTTCTGCCTTGCTAAAATAGGACGATTCTACCTTCAATACGGTTCAATTTGTTGTACTCATGAATTCAAATCTGATGTCCAACAAAAGGGTTTGAACTGTTGTCTTGAAAAGATAAGAAAAAGAAAACATCGCCTAATAAACAAGAGGGAAACAATCACTCCAACAAAAAGATGAGATTACTGGGGAAGAACTGGGAAAAGAAGTAATTTCATAGCTTGTCTAGTAGTAAACCAGCCATGTATGCTCTTGTCTAAGCAAATATAGTTGTGGACGTCTTAAAAAGGAAATATTGTGGGGATGAAGATACAACTATCGCATCATAAATGAGTTTATCAGCTCTTTGTGAAACACATCTTGAATCTTTGGGGAGGTGATCAAAGAGAAGAACAATAGTGCTGTTAAATTAAAGGATTTTATGATTCTTAAAAGACCTGGTATTTTTACCTATAAATAATGGTAAGGAAAATGCAATATTTTGCATGGTTGAGCAGTAATATGTAGGTGACCCAAGTTCTCCAGAAAAACCAAAACACCCATGTAAATTAGGCCTAGCGCACACTACAAACTTTTTCATCTGCCGACAGTTTAGTCGGTGTTTAGAGAAAAATCGGCACCATTGTTCTAAATGGGAGTGTGCACACTCAGAGACGCCGACTAAACTGTACTGTTAAATTAAAGGGGGAAAATGCAATATTTTGCATGGTTGAGCAGTAATATGTAGGTCACCAAGTTCTCCAGAAAAACCAAAACACCCATGTAAGTTAGGCCTAGTGCACACTACAAACTTTTTCATCTGCCGACAGATTAGTCTGTGTTTGGAGAAAAATCAGCACCATTGTTCTAAATGAGAGTGTGCACACTCAGAGACGCCGACTAAATTGTCGACCGACAGTTTAGGGAGAATTCGGCCGACCCTATTTTGAATTAGAATTCTTGTGTAATTATAATTTGACGCTGTTTCACTGAAAACTGTAGCTTCTTAAAATATCCTCAGCTGTAAAAAATAAAATTTTACCTTGATAATTTAAGGCCTTTATTCTATGTCTTGGATATCAACTTAATACTGCACAATTTATTTTGCTTCATACAAATATTTTCTTATGAATAATTCTTTAAACTATCTGTTTAGAGTTTAATTTATGAAACAAAATAAAATGCAAGTCAGTTTACGGACAATCTTGCACATGCAAATAGCATCTGCTGGATGATTAGACATGAGACAAGACCAAATATGTATTTTAAATAGAATATGAAGAATTGAATTGGTGTATACGAATATATATGACCTGTGTATTTTCATTGCTGATATAAACCTATCCTTATAAAAAACCATTTTAATTGCCCAATCTGTGGAATGCTTAGGGAATTAATAATGGAATCCGAACTATGTTTGTGACTTGCAGATCATGTAAAAGTTAAAACTCTGTTAGAAAAAGTCATACCACTTAACTGTATTCAAGTTAATTATCACTATTAAGCAGATGTTAAGTCATCGTGAACTTGCATATTGCCTTATAGCTCGGATATAGAGGCTAACATATAGTTAATGCTATTTTGGTTTTGTGACACATGGAATTAAATGAAAGCCTCTCGGTTTTATCTACTGGAAAATCTCTTTTATTTCATGCAAGATTGGTCTCTGAATGTAAGAATTGTGTCTCTTTAAACTCAAATCAGTTTGAGACTGATCTGTTAAAAAGCAATCCTAAAACAGTTTATCACTTTTTTTATATATTGGGTGGAACATTAGTTTATCAATACTGTATTTGAGCTTTAATGTTCTCAAAAGAATTATACAACTGAAGTAATAATATTTTATTATCCATTTACATTTTCGTTACTATATTATTTCCACTATATGTTCGTGATTTATTAAGTAGTAGGTTAAAATTAATAATAGATTTAGGCAATATGTTGTTAACTGTTCATATATTTTACATAGATTAGGTAATGTTACATAGTTTTGAACCTCAAATAAATTGATTTGTTGCACTAGTTTATATCTGTGTTTTATTAAACCATTTCAACACACTATAAAATGGGATTTGTGAGAGTTAAAAGTTTTCTTGTACACCATGACATGTGTCCAGAACAGTAACCTTGAAAGGCTTTCAACTGTGTGCACGGGTATAGACACTGTTACACAAGTTATAATATTGCAGTGTCAAAGGTTTGCCGCACTAGGATTTGTTCTTATATTGAAGATCGGAAGCAATGTGTACAGATCTCAGATTCCCTGATACAATCCAATCAAATATCTTTGTAAAAAACTGTTGTATAAGGCAACATAAACACTGTGTTACCTGTAATATTTAAGGATGAGTGTAAATATTCTCTAAGAGGAGAATGATTCTCAAGAGTTGCTGGAAAGGTCCATTTTAACATAAAACTACGGATTATACCATCATCCTTCATTGTACAACTGGACAGATGTTCTTCTCTGTACAGTACTAGTTGTGCTGCTTTTAATAATTTTAATTCATGTAATCTTGAATCAATGAGAAATATATACTACTAAAATATATACTACTAAAACGACACAGAGAGCTTCCAAGTAGCCTCTTTGGTTTTCATCTGACTTATAAGATTATTTAAGGAGAAACATTCTGCTCATAGGAAATATAAGAGTTAGAAACTCATCCCACCCATGAGGTTTATTCTGACCTGAAGAAACCTGTCAGTGTGGAATTCAATTGCTGCAGGAGCTGAACATCCTGAAGTTGAAACCCACTAATTTCTTGAAATATGTTAACCAGTTTAGGGAAAGTTCCCGTTCTTTCCATTGTCCAGTAAGCACTAACTACAGGGTTTGTACTGACGCCACTGTATTCATTCAAAGTTTGGTAAATACTTCAAGTCCGTTTATAAAATGTTTGAATATGAGCAATTAACTGAATGCAGACCCTGAAAATATGTATCCACCTGAAAAAGGAAACATTTGAGTTTTTGATATTCCCTTCATACATGTTGAACACAGTTCAACATGCCATCAAGAGCTTAAACAGTCGTTCAGGATCTGATATTAATAAATTATATAGTTTGTTATTAAAGGAGTATCTTGACATAATTGCTCCTGTGCTTGCCTTGTTCAACTGCAGTTTATTAACGGGACAGTTTTCCTGTGGTCTGGAAGCCAGAACTAGTTATTACACTGAGTTCAAAAAAGAGCCACAGAATATGTATAATTTTAGATTAATATCTGTACTGTTTACTACTTAATAATATTTGAAAAGGTTGTACAAGAGACCCTGCCACCTTGTCTCTCCACATCAGCACATTTTCATATATTCTACATAGATTAGGTAATGTTACATAGTTTGTAAATTGTAAAAAAAATTTAAAATTGTTCAACTATTACAAACTTGTCCTCGTTTCTTGCGGTTATTGGTCCAGCGGTTGAGCATCTAGCTCAGGTTCATACCATTCACCTAGATTTTCAGAAGGCGTGTGATAAGCTTCCTCACTATTAATTTTTAAATAAATCTTCCTTTGGATTGTTCCCAGACTTATTTAGTAGATAAAATCTTACCTTTTGGATGTGAAAATTACAGTGCAATTTGGTTGTGTGTAAAAAGAGGACTCTGTTGCAGTTTAGGTCAACCATAAGGACTAATTTGGGATCTTAATTTTATTTGTTATTTATTAATGAAATTATATCTCTCCTGAAATGTGAAGTTCAACTCTATGCCAACGATATTAAAATATCCCTACAGAACGCTGTTACAAGAAACTATCTAGCTCTACAGTCATGTATTGATTTGACTGTGAGGTATATATGGAGGCGTATAGATGTGCACGAGATATTTATTTGTTACAGTATACTAACCCTGTTTCAAAACAAAGACTGTTCCACAGAGTAAAATAAAGATATCTCTACACCGACGTTGGTGAGTGAATCGTAATTTTTATTTTAGGTAATAATTACATTTTTTGAATAGTGTTATTTCTTTAAATCATTATCATTTAAACAATTACAATTTCGCAAAAGTAACCTGCCCTAATGTATGTTTAAATATTTCCCTTGACTCAATTTAAATCATCAATCAGCTGTTATTTCTCACCTATCAAATCGACCCTGCTGTACTGTTTATGTTTTTAGAAATGCCTTGATTTAACTCTGCGTTCCTCATCTCACCATAACCCAACATGACAAGGTCATGAGCACAGCTACAAGCCTCCATCAATATTAAAGCAGCCACATGCCACTGACTCTTGGCAAAACAATGGAGTTTTGTTCGTGTGAAAACTAATCTGTCATTATTTCATGAAATTTTGACTAGAATTCAAAGGAGTTCTGCGATCTTGGTGTTCTCATTGACTCCAAGTTGATCCTCTCTGAACAAGTAAACTATGTTGTACCAAAAGCAAAATGGAACTTGGGCATCTTTTTTTTCTAAAGAGATACATTTGTTTGTTTGTACTGTGGAGTATGTGATTTGGTGGTCAGATAACATTGCAAACAAGTTTAAGTACCTAGATTTTTTTGATTTTGATGAGATTTACTTGTGGGACTACATTATCAGCAGTTTAGACTTTTACCGCTGGGTAGAAATCTATTAGTAAAGGTACATATACAACAAATAAATATAAAAAACTTTATTTACAAATATATTACTCAGGTGCCCACAATTTAAAAGTCCGGTCATAGGAACATGTTGCGATGTACTTGGAGTCTGGAGAAATGTCAAGACACATGACTTTCCCATCATGGCCTTGAAGTGTTTTAAGCGACTGCCAAGTCTTGTTGGACCAAACCTGCACAACAGCTTCATTTAGAAGAGTTACATATGACAGTTCTTATCATGTTTATATAAGTTATTTGAATTTATATTAATCAATTACATATCATATTTACCAGCCATTTTTTTATGTTGCATCACAAATAACGAGTTATCTTAGTTTTTGTACAAATTTAGTGTACAGACAAAATACGTATAGCTAATAACTGAGAGAGCAAGATGTTTGTTAAAGGTGGTGAGAGGATTTGCTCACTTTTCACTGACTGAAGTACCACAGCAGCAGGTACCATTGCTTGATCATATCTCTTTCCACCACCACTACACTAATGCCAGAAGGGAGTGCTTATCTGAGAATAGTATGCTTATGTAATTTATATTACATGAGCATACTATTCTCAGATAAGAATAAACAAGTAAGCATGTGTTCTTACTAAAATGGACCCAACAGTTTTAACTTAAACATTATTTTGTTTTTCTTATTTAACATTTACTTATTTTTTATACATTTTTATTTATTTTTCTTTTTTTACAAAAGTATCCAAATCCCTTTGATGGATGGCATTTTACATGTTTTTGATTGTAAAGGTTATTTACAATTCTCTAAAACCTATTATTGTTGTTAAATACAACATTCTTTTACAGTCCAGATTGCCACAAAACATAGAGTTAAAATTGTACGCATGACAAGCATGCATGAAGTACTGTACATGTAGAAAACCTCCTTCTTTCACTAGATTAATAGCTTAACCAGTGACTAAAACAAATTAATTTCAACTGAACGATTGTCAAACATGTGTCCTGTTAAAATACTCAAGCACACTTAATTTAATATAGATGGTTTTATTAATGGTCATAACTGCAGTTAATCAAAATATTTACTTCTATGAGACACCCCTGCCAACCCCACACACACACTGTGTTCAAGAAACTTCAGCCTGTAACTTTTGACTACAAATAATAGTAGGTTAATTGTATAATATAGAATCACAATATTAAATTGATTTACAGTATCTCACTCATATTGTGTTGTTACTTAGTTATTAGTATAGAAACCCAATGAAATTACTTAAAATATTTCAAACGTATTCATTTGAGTTGTTTAACAAATTCACTTCAGTGGCGCAAGTAGTCGCGTCTCACACAGTGCCGTGCTGCCTTGCCTGGCTCGGCACTATGGCCGCACTCTTACATATTTCAACATAGTGACAAGTAAAATTGATACTTGTTCAATTCAAATAATATTTTTAGTTCATATGTTAGGTATTTATATAATTTAATCCCCTTCAACCCACCGGTTCATTCTATTCCAGTCAATTTATTAATTTCCAGAAGCCTAATAAGCAAATTAAATCTCCCATTATATAATCAAACTCTAAAGGCATTGTCTACTGACTAACTGGTAGTCACATTTAGGTCATTAACAGCTAATCTAGATGGTCCAGCCATGTTAAAAAAAAACACTAATGATAAGAAATATACACACTGAACACTTATTTACATAAAGTACACTTCAAATAAAAAAGGAAAAAAAAGTTATATGCAATGTTTGGACCACGCTACGAACGAACAACAGTCACTCGTGCAATGTTTTATTTATTTATTGACGGAAAATTCTTGTTACACATGATTTACAAACAATAGAGTATAAATTTGCTTATTTAACTAAACATTCTTATAGCAAACAATAAATAATTATGTAAACAGTAAGTAGAATAATAAATATAATAATATACAATAAATAGAATAATATAGCAATAAATAGAATAATATAACAATAAATGGAATTAAGTACAATAACAATATAATAACATTAAAAAAAATAGATAATAACTAGTGAATTCAAGATGAATAAATAAGACTTAAGACTCATCTTCCTTATCCAGAGTGCATAGGAAGAGGATATGCCGAGATGAAAAATGTCTACATCTGGGGGCAGGAGATTCGCCAGGAGCTGGATACGACACATTGTACTACTTCATTCATACACTGTTCCATGGTGAAGCCTAGCAAACATCTCTCTGGACCTTGTCCCAGTTGGAATGCGGAAATTTGCCACTGTAGTATGGTTATAGACTTACCAACGCCCAATGATGAGTATTCGCCCCACTATGACGTTCCATGATGAGTTGTCGCCTGTAGATGATTAGCTGATCGTGACATCACAAACGCCCCATGATGAGTTTTTACCTGACGATGTCGCCCCATGATGAGTTGTCGCCCGACGATAACGCACTATGATGGGTTGTTGCCCGAAGACGATCAGCTGATCGTGATGCCACAGACGGCCCATGGTGAGTTTTCACCCGACGATAACGCCCAATGATGAGTTTTAGAAAATTGTTAAGCTGATATAGATCTCATTCATTTGTGAATAGTAATTACTGTATCAATTTTATTTTATTGTATTTTGTTATATTTTATATTTTTTAAGGAAATGATTCAACAAACGATAAAAAGTTAAAATCTAAATTGTAAGATGAAATACTCAACAGTCAGTCGAGAAATATTGTCAAATGCTTTTATAAGGGAAGAATGTGAATAGCAAACATTTTTTAGTTAGGTTTTTAATATGATGAATGCTCTTCTTCTATGTTTTCCCCTACGCATTTAAATAGGTAAACACAAAAATAAACAAATAACGTGTGGGTTTTAAAAATATATGAAAAGTATTCCTTTAGTGACAGCTGAGTGATCATAATAAACTATTCTTTATTGGGAGAATATTTATAACTCTTTGGATGTAAAAATGAGTAGTGTGTGTTGGTCCATAAGCACAGTTAGGCTGGGCCATCTGTAAGACTGAAGTGGCAGCAGTAAAAGATTGTAGAAAAGCAGAAAGTACTTGAAGAATGCTAGACTCATGCTGAAACATAACAGTTCAGATTGTCTAATGACTACGCAAGTCGTCATCAGCTTGCGCGCACTGGCAGCCGTGATGATTATGTAAGGCGTCGCCCGCAGCGAATGTGATAACAGCTGAAGACTTATTAAATAAATAAAATAACTTCATTAGATTACCATTAAAACCTTCAAGTCCAGTATGAAACAATTGAATGAGAATATGCTTACAGTCTTCCCTGGTTTTAGATTATGAAATATTTAACAACCCCAATATTACAAACACCATTGTTTACATTCCAACAGCTGTTAAACTGTTAGAAAATCATTATTTACACTTGGAACAGCTGTTACTATTTGATTACTTTTAATCTATCTCCATGTTATTCTTATGGCCGAAAAATTTACTTTGAGGACTCCCCATACACTTTAGGGTGAACATATTGAAGAATTAAGACTTTATTGCTTAATTACAGAGGCAAATTGTTTGACAACTCGTATATTTAAATTGGTCAAGAAATATCTAGTAAGTGGACTATGACTTCTTCAGGGTGTCTCAAACTCTGTACTCACTGATATATAGTAAGTGGACTATGACTTCTTCGGGATATTCCAGTAGTGGTAGCTCTGTGATCATCGATATCTAGTAGGTGGACTAAGTGGAGTATGACTTCTTCGGAGTGTCCCAGTTGTGGCGGCGTCAACCACTCCCGATCGTCCAGTGCAAATGCTCCAACCACAAATGAAAACTAAGACAGTCCGGTCTGTTGGACAACAAGAGCATCGAGGTGTACACACTAAAACGTGATCTTGCCTCGAACCTGTGTCCGATACTCAGCGACAACCTGTCTCAGCAGTATTTGGATACAATATGTAAGGACGTTACGGACTTGTCCAGGCTGTCCGTACAACTTTCGTATCTTATCAATTTCTTGTACAAGAGCCTGTCTACCTGTCCAACGGTGTCAACCGACAACGGTTTTACCAACTATTTCCAAAATTCTATGCGCATTAATCCTCGCAAGCCCTCAAAGACCATCACGTAAGGTTTCACAACAGGATTCACTCAACAAAATACAAGATTACAGGATGATGAACGGCAGCACCTTGTAAAAGGCAAACTGAGAATGTACAACACGATTTGCTTGGAAAGAGGTACGCGACACTACTAGAAACAAATATCACGACACACACACATTTCGTCATGTGAAGTGTGTGTTCGCCAAAGAGGACCTATTCCGTAAAGACGTGTATGAAAAGTGTTTTGACTATTTCTAAGAGACCAGCTTGTATGACGACGACTATGTGATAAAGAAATAGTTCGTCAAAACAATCTGACCTGGAAGAAGTTAGAAACCGACTACTAGCGGTACCTTTATCGTTTCTGAACATACAGAATCGACTGTATGGGACGGAAAAGGTGAAGTCTTTCAATATGTTTTCCCATCTTCAATTATGGTGTCAAGTACGTTCAGTGCAATCCTAACAATCAGTACGAATGTATGCAATGTACCGAATGACAGGTGTACAAAAGGCCGCTGGCATTCTTTAAAGAAGACAGGCTGGCCACGTGGCGGAAGCTGTTCGACTTAGAACTTCGGCTACTGCATCAGTACCGATGCAAAAGAAAAATCATTTGCTTTTGAAAAGAAAAATCATATCGAAGGTGCAGAAAGTTTCACCTTCGACAGTATAGTCGTGTGATAGCCGTCGATTCCAGCACTAAGTCTCCCATTGTCACTTGTAACAGATCGAGTGAATCTGCGGGTCATCATGACACCCGACAAGTAGACCGTAAGGTTGAAAATCGTAACTCACAGGTTCCCTCTTTGGGGCTGAAAGGGTTGATAAGTAAAAACAAGCTTCCATTATCAGTTTTGCATATTACATTTCCCCTTTGCACAAATGATACTGAGAATTCCAAAAAGAACTTTACTGCCCTATAATAAATTTGAGAATTATTGTATTTTGAATTTATTATAATTATTAATAATAAAGCCTCACCTTAGCCGTATTATCGTATGAAGATGTGATCAAAAAGTGACCCCCTGACCTCTGATACTTCACATGACTTAACAGGTTCATATGGGCAGGAATTGTATAGATACAGGCTCGTTTGCGCAGGTCCCACACTCTACAAGTATTGTCTTCACTTCCAGTAGCAATGTGATATCTGGCATACAAAATTTTAACTTTATAAAACAAATTTAGTTTGAAAATGTTGGATTAAATTTAATTTCAATTTTATTTACCTTCTGCTGGTAAAATTCAATAAATATCAGTAACATACCTTGTTCTCCCCCTAAAATATGACTGTAATTCTAAAAGTAACTATATAATAACATAAAGGGGATACACTTATTTATTCAATAATACAATATCAGCTTAGCAGTACATTAAGGGGAGTTGGAACGTCATGTAAACTCAATGTTAAATAACTTGTCTTATGTATGTCTATATTTATAGAAAACAAAGTATTATCGATAAGTACAATGGTTTTTACATAGGCTTCTGCAGATATTACACAGAAAAGTATCATTACAAAGGTGTACGGCAAGTCCATTTAGGTGGCATATGCAAGCGCAGTCAGTCAGCTGCTCAACGTCGCGTCAGCCGACCGTCTATCTGAATGGCGCAAACATATATTCTGTGAACTGAGTGTTGTTTGTTTGTAAACAAACAGTGTGTGTTATCAATAAAGTGTTGTGAAAGTAAATATTAACACTTAGTTGTCAAATAAATAAAGTAATAGCATTGTTTAGTGCTCAAAATAAATACAAAACACTTCATAGGACCTTTTTTGTGAAATTTACCAATTTTGTAGACATTTCATTTTTTTCTACAAAATTTATTTTTACATGATACAGATTTTATAATCAATTTTCCACAAAAAATCTTGTTTATCTAAATAATTATGGGGTTTTCATAGTGAAAAAAGTAAACTTTGTAATATTTTAACAGTTTTGTTTTAAAGAATTGTTTTTCAAACACTTCTTTTTTTGTGCAAAAATAATAAGTTAGGCCTACTTAAGGCCATGTAATTTATATTGTATTTAAAGTCCACTTTATTAGGAACAAAATGGTGAACAAATTATGTTGATTTGTCTATATTTGTAGATTTTACACTTGTTTAAGTAAACTCTTACAAATTGACTACTTTTTGCTGGAATTTCTGGTCCAACTTCACTTAAAGTGGAGGTAGGTGAATGGGTTAATATGGGGGAAAGTTTGTGCCAATTCTTTTGAACTATTTATTTATTTTTCATTAGGTAAATCTAAGTATAGTTTACAACGGAATCTTTCAAATTTTTCTTCATACAAATTTGTTAGTAAATTTCATTTTTCAAAATATTTGTTTGTTTTCTTTTAGTTGAGTCTATGATAATTGACAGTTTTTAAAATAAAATTACGTACATATTTTGACATCTGGACAACAAATAAAGTTTTTATATGTGTTTAAATGTACTCATGTGTTTTGCTAAAAAAAAAGAGAAGCTAGTTCAGAGAGGAATACTGGTCAGTTGCAGGGTTAAATTAGCTTTTAAATTAGGGTTCAATACCAATGTATGTGTATGGATGGTGGGTGGGTCAATACATGTACTATGAGGATAGTGCACTTACCCATACACGTAGAGTGGTAGTGACCCTCCCATCCACCTATACTGCTTACATGTAAAGTGGTAGTCGGCCCACCCATTCACGTACGTACAGTGGTATTAACCCAACCACCCAACCCTACCAAATAGTGGTATTGACCCACCTGCCCGCCAATACAGTATAGTGGTACTGATGGATTGGGAGTCAATACTGGATTGAATTGTCTACCTTACAAGTTAACAGAATAGTTTAAAACATTTAATATTACCCATCTGGTGAGAAGTCGATACCATAAACAGCCTTTAGATGTCCCTCCATAAACATGATGCAGCGACCTGTTCTCAGATCCCAGACACGACCAAAAGCATCCATCCCTCTGTTGACAAAAAACTATACAAATATGTTATTTAGGTTTTAGATTTTGTTTAGGAAAAGAAAGCAGACTTATCTTTTTTTTAATTCCTTTGGTACATCTTTTGAAAGTTAACACAAACAAAAATGATAAAACAGTCATGAGGATATTTCAAGGCCACTGGCCTTATCTTCAGTCCATCACAGAAGAAGGTTAATGGGAAGACTGGTGTAGTAGAGCTGAGCTGGGGGTTGCAGTGTTGCCATAATTGTAGCTTAATATTCCTTATTTGTGATGCTTATAATAAAACCATCTTTGAGAAATCTGTTTATAATATTATTACCCTCTTACCAAATTTGCATGTTTTAACCTAAGTAATTCTAAAACTACAAAAATTTCTTTAAAATACATAGACAGATGGACGAACAACAAAACATTGTAAGATCTATATTTTTATTAACTTTTTTACATATTTTGACAGAAATTTATATTAAGTTTGGGAACGTAGTTTAGGGACACCCTCTCATTATATAGATGAAACAATATTCTTCAAAATTGGCATTATTATCTAATGAGATTTATTAAAAGTATATATTTTTCAAATATGTTGAACATTTCATTTAAACTGTAAAGAGCATCATTCCAAGCGGAACTAATAAAAGAACTTCACTACTTAGTCAAATTGTTTGAGTTCATACACCGACACTGATGGCCAGTTAACACGTTAACTGCGGGAAACGCACTTGCATGTCAAGTTGCCCTTGAACCGAGTACGACGACGCACTTGCACGTTCTGGACTATAACAGCTAATTCCTGTTCAGACGAAACAGCTGGTGTATCGTTTTTAGTTTTTATTACTTATTAGATAGTATTCATAAATTGCGCATTTAATTTCAGCATATGTTAAAGGGCATAATATTTCATTAGCAGTGAAAGTGTTAACATGAAAACCACAACATAGGTATTTTTTGAACATTCAGTTATCTTTTACTTCTTATATATATAAATATACAGGGTGATTTAAAATTATGCAGCCAAACTTTGGGATCATGTTCTAGACATGAAAACAAACAAAAAATTGTCCTATAACAGTATGGTCAATCTCACTTCGTTATCCGTCTGTCTGTGTATATGTGTATTTTATTTAAAAAATCATATCTCAGGGACTGTAAATGGTACAGGTTTCAAATTTTGCTTACTTTCTAAGGTTGATAAAACCTCATTGTACATTGGTTTTTAATGGCTTAGTAATAAAAATTAAGAAACAAATCATCATCATCATCAGTCAACGTTTCCGCTTTCGCAGGTCGTCTGACACAGCCTCTTCCACTTCTGTCTGTCTCTCCACGTCTTCTCCTCCTCCACCTGTACCCTCCGAAGTCCCCTTCTCTCCACATCCCTCCACACCTGGTCTTTCCATCTTCCTCTCGGCCTTCCCCTCGGTCTCCTTCCTCCCTCTTGTTTCTCCAAGGCTATCTTTGGCATTCTGTTATCTTCCATCCTCTTCACATGACCCATCCACTGTATCCTCCTTCTTTCCATCGTTTCCTGTAATGTTATTACTCCCAGCCTCTCTCTGATTACTTCATTTCTTATTCTGTCTCTTCTACTAACCTTCTCTATTCCCCTCAGGAATCTCATCTCCGCTGCTTGTAATCTGCTGATGTCACTTTTATTCCATGTCCATGTCTCCGCTCCATATAATAAGATTGGCTGGTAATACATTTTATACATTAACAATTTTGCCTCCTTCCCGATATTCCAATTCCATAGTATCTTTTTCACTAGATTGAAAAACTGTCCACTTTTCCAAATTCTTTTTCCTATTTCCTTTGTCATCGTACCCTTGCTTGTTATTGTACTACCCAAATAACAGAAATCTTCTACTCTTTCCAGGACATTCCCTTGAATTGATATATCTTCATTTCCTCCATCCATTCTTCCCACCTTCATTACCTTACATTTTTGTACATTCATCTTCAGTCCATACTTCTTTGCCACTTCTGCCCATTTCGCCAACTCTCGTTCCAACTCTTCTTCTCTTTCTTCCCATATCATTACATCATCTGCATATGCAACCACCTTCAAGTCCTCAGCTCTTCTGTCCATCTGAACCCCTGCAATGATTTCATCCATGATCACATTGAAAAGAAAAGGTGATAGTACACTACCCTGTCTTACACCTCTCTCTGTTTTAAAGGATTGCGTAAATTTTTCTTCTATCCTTACTTTACTTTTACATATTTCATAAAGATTCCTAATCCTTTCAATTATCCCCTCCTTTATCCCTCTTCTTCTCAGATTCTCCCAAATCATTTCTCTCTTCACTTTGTCATATGCTTTTTGTAAATCTATGAACGCTATCACTGTATCCTTTCCATACTCCCATCTCTTTTCCAGCACTTGCCTTATCACAAAAATCGCATCTACTGTTGACCTACCTCTTCTAAATCCACACTGCTCCTCTCTTCCTGTTTCTTCCAGTACTGGTTTTATTTTTTGAAGCAGTAACCTTTCGTAGATCTTCATACTCTGACACAAAAGGGTTATCCCCCTATAATTCTCACACTTCTGTTTGTTCCCTTTTTTATAAATTGGTACAATTATGCCCATTTCCCAGTCTTTTGGTATCCTCTTACTTTTCCATATCCCCCTCATCACTCTGTATAACCATTGCATTCCCATCGGTCCTGCCGCTTTAATCATCTCCACCGTCACTTCATCCTCTCCTGGTGACTTTCCATCCTTCATCTCCTTTACCGCTTTTTCCAATTCTCCTATACTTAAGTTTTCATCGTCTTCCGTATTAATCATCTCCTCTCCCATTCCATCTTCTTCCACCTCCGTTCCTTCTAACAATTCCTTAAAATAATCTTTCCATGTTTCCAACACCTCCTGCTCCTTCCATTTAATTTCCCCACTCACATCTATTACTTTAGTCATCATTTCTTTTGGTTTTGTCTTATTTTTTATCAATCCATAAAAGATCTTCTTATTTCCTTCAAAATTTGACTTCATTTTTTCTTCAAATTCCTTCCATGACTTTTCTTTAGCTTCCTTTAACATCTTTTTTGCTTCTTTGTCAAGTCTCTTCCATCGCTCCCTTTTCTCATCTGTCCTTTCCTTAAACCACTCTCTCCAAGCTCTATTTTTATTCTTAATTGCTTCCGCAATTCCTTCGTTCCACCATGGTGTCTCTTTATCCCTTTTCCTCCCTGATGTTCTTCCGCACGTTTCCTCCGCTGTTTCAACTATTGCCTTTTTGAATCTTATCCATTCCTCCTCTCCTGTTTTACTTTCATCTCTGGGTACTTTTTCTTTTAATTTCTTCACAAATTCCTCCTTTACTTCTCTGTCCCTCAATTTCCATGTTTTAATCCTTGTCAACCTTGCAACCCTTCCAATTTTGAACCACTTAAAAACCGCTATCAGTAATCTGTGATCCCCCCCCAGATTTTCACTTGGTATAACTTTTACATCTATCAAAAAAGGTTGTAAACACTTTTTAACTAACACGTAGTCTATCAAACTTGGGTGTTCTCCATTCCAACTATACCTAGTGAACTTCTGACTCTCCCTCTTCGCGTGCCACGTGTTTCCCACTATCACTTCATTCCTCAAACATAAGTCTAACAACTTCTCTCCTTCCTGATTCCTTTCCCCTATCCCATAGCCTCCCATAATCTCTTCATATCCCTGTCTATCCATTCCTACTCGTGCATTCATATCTCCAATTATCACAGATTTCTCTTCTCTTAGTTGTCTTTCAAGCTCCTCTTCAAACTCTACTTTCTCTTCTTCTGTACATCCTGTTTGTGGTGCATATGCTTGTATTATATCCATCATCTCTCTCCCCATCCTAATTGTGATCTTAATTAATCTGTCATTTACTGGCTCAACATTTATTACACTACTCGTCATCTTCTTGCTCATCACTATTGCCACCCCATTTCTCCTACCATTCTCCCCTCCAGACCACCATATCTTATATCCAAACCCCACCTCTCTCTCTCCCCTACCTTTCCATCTTGTTTCGCTGATTCCCAATATATCCAAACTTCTTCTCCTCATCACCTCCACCACTTCTTCCATCTTACCTCTTAACGTAACTAAATTTATTGTTCCCAATCTGATTTTTGTATGATTGCCAAGTTGTTGCCGTTTAATTCCGTCCTTTCCGAGGCTGTGTTTATTCTTGAAAGCATATTTTAATCAACTACCGGCTTGCTAGGCCTGTCGCAGCTTCACCAGAGCCCTGTTAGCCGTCATTTTCAAAGTTCCTGTGCAGCCTTACCAGCAACCTTGCAGGTACCAGGGCACACGAAGTCCCCGCTGGCATCGCCCGCACAGGCATTCTCCTACTAATGACGTTGCCCGTCCCTCACGACGTGGACGTAGGGTTGGACTTATGAGGGACTAAGAAACAAATAAAACCAATAAAATACATTAAACAGTCCATACTTCTTTGCCACTTCTGCCCATTTCGCCAACATTAAGAAACAAATAAAACCAATAAAATACATTAAACATTGTAAAGAACAATCTTTTTTAGCTTATTTAATGCTAATAAATATTGATACTTCATGTGATAAATTTGGTTGGCTTATAACTCAGATATGATCCAAAAACCTGTGATGTAAAATGTAATGTAAAACAAAACCAAATAACTCAAATATTCACTTTTCAGATAATGTGAAAAGGGAAACAAATTGCTATGTGTAACATTAATCAAATATTTAGTCACTATTAGATTTACAGCAAGTGCCTGCGTGGTGGCTCAGTGGCTAGGGCTATTAGATTGCGGAGGGTAAGGTCCAAGGTTCGAATCTCCACTGACCTAACAATCAGTACTTCACTCATTGAATAAAGTTCACGCACAGGCTTGCTAGCCCATGTGAACTGGCGAGTGAAGTTTAAAAAAAAAGTGCTCCATCTCTTTCCTGAATGTTAGCTGCGGCTGCAACAATCCTTACAGTTAATTCCACAGGTGTACACATTTTCTTCAGGTGGAGAAAAACTAGGTCTTTCATGTAGTCCCCATAAGAAGAGAAATCTATGGGCGTAATATCGGGAGACCTTGGAGAAAAACACCAAATACAATTGTGTTTTCTCCAAACAATGCCCTAACTGATCTTGCACCTCATGTGAAAAATGTACTGGCGCACCATCATTTTGGTACCATAGCCTCTCCCTTATTTGTAATGGGACGTCATCCAACAATTCAGGCAAAATATCTCTAAAAATATTGCATAGACATGTCCAAATAAGATTTTGAGAAAAAATATTTGCGCCAACTATTTTTTCACCGACAATTCCAGCCCAAACATTAATACTGAATCAAGTGTTTGGGTATTAACCTTCTTTGTCCAATAGCACTGTTCATGTCTAGGAGGGTAGGTGGGTCAATAGCACTATTTGTGTCTAGGAGGGTGGGTGGGTCAATAGCACTGTTCTTACATTCCCTTAATCTGCTTATTTCGAGGGTGAATTCCAGGAGGATTTTCCTGGGCCCATACATGACTTTTCTTTGAATTAAATATCCCCTCTTGAGTAAAGGTGGCGTCATCTGTAAACAGAAATGTATTTATAAAATCAGGCTGATAGTTATCTTTGTCCAGAAACCAATGTGCAAATAGGGGATGTTGTGGTTAGTCATTAAGAAGCACTTGGACATTTTAAAGTCGAAACGGGTAAAGTTGATTTTCATGAACCTGTCTGACTAGTACCTATCTCACTTGCAACAGCATATGTGCTTGTAGAAGGGTTATCTTCAAATCTTTCCAACACTTCTTCCTCAAAATTAAGTACGAGTACGAACAGTTCTTTGTTGCCCTACAGCATTCATATTAATACTAAGCTTACCTATTTCCCTTAATCGATGATGTAAAGCTTTAAATGAGTGTCAGTTTGGGCATTGCCTATTAGGATACAATTTCTGATAAATGCTTACAGCTTCTCTACCATTTCCTCTGGTGTCTCCACATGTAAAGTGAATATCAGTTAATTCCTCCAACGTGTACATCTTCTTGATTGAAACCAAATTATCGATAAATGGTCACACAATGTTTAAAGTTACTGCTCATGTAAGTTGCTGAACTATGAATCGACAGGACAGGAATTGTTGTTGAATAGTTGTTGGAATTCCCTTTGACCTTGAGTATACTAAACAGGTTTTTGGACCATATCTGGGTTATAAGACAACCAGACTCATCAAATGAGGTATCAATTTTTTTAGCATTTAGCTAAAAAAAGTTGTTTTTTACAATTTTTATTATATTTATTGGTTTTTTTGATTCTCAATTTTTAATATTTAAAATGAAAAACAGCCATTTTCAAACCGTTAAAAAACCCCATTAAAAACCAGTGTACAATGAGTGTCTCATCAACCTCAGTAAGTAAGCAAAATTTGAAACCTGTACCATAATGGTTCTCAAGATATAATTTTTAAAATAAAATACACAAATACATACATACATACAGACGGAAAACAAAGTGAGATGGACCATACTGTTATGGGGCATTTTTTGTTTGTTTTCATGTCTAGAACATGATCCCAAAGTTTGGCTACATCATTTAAAATTACCCTGTATATCTCTTACATAAGTAATGCAAACATTTTATATTTCTTATCACTTGTCAGATATGGACTTGAATCTCTGTGGAAATTGCACTACAGTACAATATGTCCTACAAAACCAATAGGAGTAAATTTCCAATAGTAACCCAAGAGCCACCATTTAAAAACCCTCAAGTTTCTAGCATAACCACTCTAAATCTTTTTGATTTGGTAATTTATATTCTGGAAAGGCCAGATTAATTGAATTAAAAATATTATCTATAACTATACTGTTATAGTTATAGCAGTGTTATGTAATAGCACTGTAAAACAAATTCCTACTGAATAAATATAGCATTTGATATCCACATAGTATTATCATTTTAAAATATATGACAGCTAAATTATGACTGAATGATTACATAATCCTAGTTATAATGTATGCAATTACTATAAACTGCATTATATTTTGATTGTATAACCTCACTAAATAAGACATATTTCAATTAAAGAACAATTACTATACTCCATAAAATGAAGCTGTCAATTGGATTATTGTTAATGGTCTACTTTTTATGAAGCAAAAAACCAAAAGTTGAGCATTAATATTTAAAGATAATGATTATATTCAATGTGAGATTGTGGTAAGTGCTTGGTGTAACAGTTGTAACAGGCTGTAAAAAGAATATTCTGCATGTGCAAGATTAATTGTTGAATGTTGTAAAAATACTAGTCTCATGACAGTCACAACAATTTTCGAATTTTTTTATATTCAGCTTATAGTTCTTATACACTCATAAAATATTGTTAAAACTTAATCTTACCCCGTCGCTACGACAGAGCCATCATCCTGGAAACTAATACAGTAAACAGGCTTGCCATGGCCCTCTTGGTGCAAGACTTCCTGTCCCACCTCCATGTCCCACAATCGCCATGAGTTGTCAAAGCAGCAAGTGCCGAGGAACCTTCCTGAGGGATGCCAGGCCACACGTGATACACGGTTAGGCTCGTGGCCTTCTACATCTGCCAAAGGATCCTCACTGTAAGTTTTTTTTTTTATAAGTTTAACAAAAATACAATATGAGGAGTATGATTAAAATGTAACCTTAATTGTTAATTAACCTTTTAAGTGCCAGGTTAATAATGCCTGTCTATCTCCCTCTACTAAGTTTTGTTCAACTACGCTATAGCTTCTATAAAAAATATCACTAAAACAATTGTATTCCCCTGTCTGATGAGTCAAAATTATAAGCAACTGGTTGAAAAGAGTCATTAGCCCATATATAAATTACTCTATAAAACCTTTTTATTTGTAACCTAGGCCGACCTTTGGCTTGCTTAAATCTTTGTTTGGCAGGAGGAAGTTGTGGGTCTAGTGCTTTCAAAATCACTATGTTCATATTGATTATACACAGGATCATTATAGTCACCGTTATCAGAAAATAAATCATCGTCATCACCAAATACACTGTCAATCAATTTCCTGTTCAATAACAAGAGCTCCAAAAGTAATTCCACAACAGGACTTAGGAATATTGATTATCACAGGCACTTTCAACACCGAAGGCCTGTGTTCAAGATTAACGTACAGTCTTGAACACCTGCTCATACACTTCCGATGGTAGTGATTGCTCAGCTTAGGTAGTACACTGCAGTTATTAATTCTCCAATTGTCTTCAATAACTGGAACCATCTAGGCAGTGTTCAATTATCTTCAATAGTCCCAACATAACCTTTTTGGAACTATTATTCTATTATTAGATGAAAGCGATAAGGATATTTTTTATGTCAATATTGTAGTTCAGGGTTTAACAATAATTGTTAAAATATACTGTATAACCTACCTACATTTATAAAATAAAACATACCTTTCTAGAGTCCAGAGTTTGACAGATCCATCCACAGCACAAGACGCCAAAGCACAAATTGTCTCTTCTTGGCCCAGCCTGGGATGGAACACGATAGCTCCAACATTGCAGGTGTGACCCTTCAGGGTGCGGATATGTTGACAGTCGGGCACCGACCACAACTTGCATAATCCACTCCTGTTTAGGATTATAATTTAAAATATTTAATATTTATTTTAATCTTTTGGAACTAACTATTATTCAAATCTATATTTAGTGTCAATGTTACATATACAATTTGCAGAATTGAAGATGAATTTAGTGTAAATTTCCATAATGTTTGGCCACAGACCTAGTGTTAAAGAGGCTGCTTATGGAGAATGTGTACAGAATTAACTGAATGTATGTTACACAAGAACCTGAGAGAGCTTCGATACTTTATCCAGTATTGGCAAGAGGTATCCTTGCATAGAACCCATCATAGTGGGAAACTTCATCTCTCCAGAGAAAGCCTCAGATTATTATTCTCTCTCTACTCACCTGAAGAAAGTGCCAGTGGCATTGTGTGATTATGTGTTTATTTTGTGTATGTTACTACTACTCTGGTGTTAGTGAACTTGTCTTCTAAGGTAAATTTGCTGATGTCCTATAACTCCAATATTATATTCAAATAAGCAAATGAGGTAGGATCTTTAAAAATTGAGAAGATATCAGATTATAAATATTTTCATGTTTTACGGAGTCAACTTTTTTCATTACTATCTGTTAACTTCAAAGATTTTCAACATAGGGCATGTGCATGAATTACTTAGATTTTAGGTTTTAAGACCTGTTAAACGTACGGTAGTAATGACCTCCTGGCCCACCTATACACGTACAATTGTACAATTGTATTGACCCACCTGCCCACCCTTATACATAGTTAATCTGATTTCTCCCTTGATAAAGATTTTGTAATTTGATTCTTTACTTATTAAGAAAGAAGAATTTGTGAATTAGAGAATCGTGTTAAAACACTCAAAAGGAAGAAATAAATTCTAACACAATAAGGTTAAAGATAACATAAGATTTTCAAAGAAGTATATTACTTACCAAGATGCGGTGGCAAGCATCTTGGAGTCAGGGCTGAAATTGCAGTACGAGAGTGGGCGAGTGTCGCCTATCTGACTACAGTAAATGGTGAGAGAAGTAATGAATTTCTGTAGCTCCTGTTTGCGAGCAGTAGCTGTGGCTTCAGGTAAACGAGCTTCTTCTTGAGCTGCCTTTAGCCTGAGTTCAGCTCTTGGAAGGGAATACTCTGTGGAAAGCGAGATCTCTCTGTTAAAATACCTAAGAATAAAAAATTAGCTCTCTTACTACCACCAATTTTACTGTTATCAAGCCAAAAGATAAAACATTACATATAAAAGAATTGATAAAAATGTATCTAAAGGAATAGAAACAATAACATTCCATTGTTTCAGAATCTTTAAAGGTATTTTGGGGCAGGTGGTATAGTGATGACCCACCCACCTTCTCATACATATACCCACATGTCCTCCTATAAACATACGGTTGTTTTGACCCACCTATATGTTTATGGGAGGTAGGTCATAAACACCCACCTGTATGTACGTGTATTATATCAATCCTCCCATACACGTACAGTGGTGTTGACCCATCCACCCTAACATAAACATACAGTGGTGTTGACTCACCAGCCCTCCCACAAACATACAGTAGTTTAGGCCCATCTTCCCTCCCACATACGTACAGTTGTGTTGACCCACTCATTCTCTCATACACATACAGTAGTGTTGACACACCTGCATTCCCATACAGTGGTGTTGACCCACCCATCATAACATATATATGTAGTAGTGTTGACCCACCTGCCCACCCGTACATATACAGTAGTATTAACCCACTCTATAATACATGTACAGTGGTGTTGACCCACCCACCCTACAAATGCAGCGGTGTTGACCCACCTAACTTCCAATATATGTACAATGGTGTTGACCCACCCCCATACCATACACATGCAGTGGTGTTGTTGACCCAACCACCCTCCAATACACATACAGTTGTGTTGACCCACCCTCCCTCCAATACACATAGTGGTGTTGACCCACCCACCCTACAATAAAAATGCAGCGGCGTTGACCCACCCACCATAACATATATATGCAGTGGTGTTGACCCACCTGCCCACCCATACACATACAGTGGTATTGACCCACTCTCCAATACATGTACAGTGGTGTTGACCTTCCCACTCTACAAATGTAGTGGTGTTGATCCACCCACCTTCCAATACACGTACAATGGTGTTGAACCACCCACCATACCATACACATGCAGTGGTGTTGACCCACCCACCCTCCAATACACATAGAGTGATGTTGTTGATCCACCCACTCTAAAATAAAAATGCAGCGATGTTGACCCACCCACCATACCATACATATGTAGTGGTGTTGACCCATCTACTCTCCCATATACAGGACATTTCAAAAAGGACTTTACAACTTTGAAAATTCATATAAATTTTATTAAACAAGGTACAGAGCTGGTTTTGGTGTTATTTTAAAGGAAAAAACTTCAAGTTTTTTTACCTTAAACTAAAGATGTTCTATGTGGCTTCCGTTGGTTATTCTGCAGACATCCCATCGGTAGTCGATTTCTTCCCAGACTCGCACTAGCATTTCAGGTCTAACTTGCTCAGCAGCAGCGTAAATTCTTGCTCTAAATTCAGGTAGAGTGGCCGGCAAAGGAGGTACGTACACCATATCTTTTATGAAACCCCAGAAGAAAAAATCTAGCGGTGTCAGGTCTGGGGAACGGGGGGGGGGGGGCCATGCAATTGGCGCATCACGGCCAATCCATTGACCTGGGAAGCGGTCATTTAGAAAATCCCGGACGTCAGTCAGATAGTGTGGTGGTGCGCCATCTTGCATAAAGAAAACATTTCGTTCTCGGTCATCCCCATCGATCTGTGGTATTAAAAATTGTTGCAACATATCAAGGTACACTTTCCCATTGATGGTTCTCTCTTGGAAAAAAAAGGGGCCGTACACTTTCCTCTTGCTCAACGCACAAAAAACTTTCACTTTAGGCCTATCACGAACATGTTGTAATGTTTCATGTGGATTTTCGCTGCCCCAAATCCTACAGTTATGTGTGTTTACCTTGCCACTTAAGTGAAAAGTGGACTCGTCACTAAAGATTATGTTGTCCAAGAAATGTTCATCATCATCCACTCGATTTAACATATCCACACAGAAGTTCCTACGAGCAATCTTATCAGTGTCTTTAATTGCTTGTAAATGCGAATATCGGTATGGTTTCAAGTGCAAACGTTTTCTTAACACACGCCAAACCGTCGTATGTGGTACTTGCAGCTCACGAGATGCACGCCGGGTCGATTTCGTAGGGCTATTTACAAAACATTGTCTCACTTGCTCAACGACTTCGTCAGATGTGCTTGTACGACCTGAGGATTTTTTATGTTTGACTGAGCACCCTGTTTCTACAAAACAACTATGCCACTCATAAATTGTAGGCCTACTAGGAGGATCTTTAGCGTACTTGGTACGAAAATTACGCTGAACTGTTGTCGCAGACTTCGATTCTTCATACCAAAACACACAACTAGCACGCTCCGGTCCAGTGAAGGTAGCCATGTTAAACGTAACTGTCACTAGCGCTTGTGTGGCGCAATTAGGCACTAATGGACTACGCGAGTCAAAACTTAAACTATTTTCCTTTAAAACAACACCAAAACCAGCTCTGTACCTTGTTTAATAAATGTTATATGAATTTTCAAATTTGTAAAGTCCTTTTTGAAACAAGCTGTATATACAGTAGTACTGACTCACTTTCCAATACAGTGGTGTTTACCCACCCACCCTTCCATAATACAATACAGAGGTATGTCTTATTGCAGCCAAATACAATTTTCAATAATCACAAAATAATATTACTAAAATTACTTTGGGTCATTAAGGATTGGCTGTAAAACATGTTTGCTGTGGAAAGGCCGAATATGTTCGTTAATATCTGATATTTTACATCATCAGGTCCAAAGAAAAAATAGTTACTTATTGTTTTGAACAATTTTGATGTATAGTGTGGTTTTAATATGTATATACACAGATTTGATCTATTTATACCATTATGAGGTAAGGCTGATTATACCAAGTGATGATACTGAGGATGAGTATGACAGTTTTTCAATCAGGTTGTCTCGAATTTTTATGGCGAGTATCCACTATAGTATTAAAATATTATTAAAAACAAACATTTGAACATGTTTTAATAAGATGAAAATAGTTTACATATATTTAAGCATACACAGAATCCATTATAAGGTGCTAAACAGATCAGTACTGCAGCCTCTCAAACTCAAATAATACTGTTTAACCCTCAAAGTGCTAACGGCTTGGAGCAAGCTGTTCTGAGTCCTCTTTAAGGCACTAATGGCTTGGAACAAGTTCTTAACATGCTTAACACGCTCTAAAATCATTGTGCCAGTCAAAAATTCTATAGTTTTGTATAATATCAAGAATAAGAAATGTTTTACTCATTTATCTAAGTCAGACCATGTTCCAAACAAAACTAACGTGATGATGTAATAGTTAGTCAGCTGACTGTACACAAATGTGCACAATGTGTATGTGTACTTATAGGAATTGCTCAAAAATAAAAAAAAACTGTCATTATAAACACTAACTTACATATGTTTTTTTGTTCACCAGTACATTGTGCGTAATATGCATTTTTCAGAATTTTGATATAATGCTGTGGTGACTATTTAAAATAGCACAAATAAACAATTGAAAATAAAAAAATAAAACTTCTTCACATTTATAAGTGATTTTTCAAAACTATTAATACTCTGCAAAGACTGTATTTTACTTCATTCTAGGCCTACATGTTATTGCAAACAATTGGCTACATAATAAGTTATATTTATTGTATATATTTTTCATTTAATTTTATATAAATAACTGCACGGCATCATTAATATGTTTAGCACTAAAGAGTGTTCAACCCGGCACTTGAAGTTAAGTAGTAGAGAGGGCTTTGGTAGCCTTAACTTCGTCTCATATAGAAACAATAAAGTCGTTTCATTTCATTTTCATTTCACTTGGTGGGTTGAGCCAACATAGGTGACTAAAATAACATTTAACCATATTCAACTATAATAAAAATTATTTCAGGGCTGAAGGGGGTGTTTGAATGTTTTATAATTCAAAAGAAAAGGATTCAAGGATTTACCTGCAATCCATAATCTGGAGTTTTTAAGCATTTCAGGACCTTCATGATACCAAGTTGTTTCCTGGTCCTTTTCTTGTTGTATTCTTTCTTCCTCTTCTTCTTGTTTCCGTTGTATGGCATCCTCTCCCAATCTGTAAAATGTGTTAATACTTGAGATCTATTCCAATTAGAGAAACTATCAATTACCATCAAAATGTTAATGATTTGTTAATTATCTTTCATTAAAAAAAAATTTTAACACTACAGTTATACATATAATGGTTATAAGCGTAAAAATTACAATATTAAATTAAAATACATTTAATTTACTTCATAACTAGCGTTTTTCTATGACTGCCAAAAAAAGATCCTGCTTTTTTCACTAACAGTAAGCATTTTGCCATGGCTGTAAATTATTTTTAAAATCTTCTTGAAATATAAAAATATCTAAGAGGTTATTTACATGAAACCACTAAAAGACACGGTACTGTTAATTTTGTGTAATCACACAATCTTGGCATATTAACACATATAGATCTACAAGTCATTTCACATGTCAACAAACAATATCTTGAAACAAGTATTCACACCTACAACACCTGTCAAGCTGCAAAAGTATACAATACCATGACTTAGGACAGCCCTTATTGAGAAGAACCCATCATATGTTGGGCAAAAACTAAAAACATGCTACCAAACACCTTCAGTAGCCTTACAGGAAAGTACCTCCAAGACATAGCTGCAAAAATATCTACTAGACAACCCAATGTACACCACTGATGAATTCCATAGTCTAATGCTAAGAAGACTTTACCACCTTGACCTCACCAATATAACCTTATAACCCTTCCCACGCCATAGACAAAATGCTATATTTTGAGATTATGCTTATTTAAAATAAAAAATTAAATTTGAAATTCCTTGAAGCTGATTTGTATTCTCAATTACATTAGTACAACTTAAATAAAAAACACAATAAATTTTTTTTTACTTCATAAGCCATAAAATTTATATTAAATGTTTTATTTAAATAAGGAGTTACTTACACTGGTAATGGGTTTTGGTTATTCACTATAGACATTTTTTCTTGGATTTTTCAATAATGAATACAATAATGAATACAAAGTAAAACAAGTTAAAAACTAATTGCAACTGAAAACAAACACTAACAACACACTCGAAATGCCTTTGAACGACTGGAGTAAGATGGCGGATAGTTTCGTCCGCGGCGCTGTGGAGCGCTAGCGCTGTCAGCTGCCTAATGGAAATTTCCACTATAAACAGACAAGCTTCCCAGCTGACTCATGTTAGTGGTGTTGAATTATTCGTCTTCAAAGTAGCTTACGCTCTGCCATATTTACATATAGTTATTTAAATTAAAAAACGTAAGAAAAATTAAAAAAAATATATATATATTTGGCGGATAGTTTCGTCCTCGGCGTTTGGAGATTGTTACAGTTGGCGGATTATTTCGTCTACGGCGTGGGAAGGGTTAACATTGTAACTTTGAAACATTGTAACTTTGTTGATTTGAATCCATTTCTTGAAGCTGTTGGATACGTAAAGAATAAATATAGTCTTCACAGCAAGCGGAATTCAATTCCATATGTTGTCTATGGGTATTTTATTAGCAGAAATAATCCAGGATACTTAATAGTAAGTAAATATCTAATATTTATAATTGGAATAAACATTTACTTCAACCGTCACATACACACTGCATATTATCCACAAACATACCATCAAGTTGGAGTTGATATATAGGGTTGAAACAGCTTGATTTCAAAACTGCGTACATGTATACTCCAGGCGTTCTAACTTTACCTCTGAAGGGAGCACAACATGGCAACATTGTATATCTTGAGCTCCTGGCTCCTTCCTGTTCCACGGCTAATTTATTACTGGTCTAGATAAATCACAACTAAGGCCTGATAGATTTTATAAGTGAAAATTGTCCGATTGACTTCGTTTTTGATAATTGTAAACAGTAAATAAAGTAATTACCAGTTAAACAGTAAAAAGATATTAATTCTCATTAAAAAAAAAACAAATTTGTACCTTCCTACATTCTTCCCAATGGTCAGTCACCGGATATAAAATTTAGAGAATGGCTGTGGCGATCTAGATGCGACGTTGCCTATGTCGATTTTCCAGTTTAGCCCGCAAAACCTCAGAGGTTAAGTTAGAATGGCTGGACAATAGGTAATGCCCAATAGTTTGCAGCACATTCCAATACCATCAGTAAATTAAAGAAAACTCTTTAGTAATTTCACTAATGGGTATTCAAAGTCAAAAGTTCTTTATTCGCTTTTATACAATAATTGTACATGGAATAGTGTCATTATGCATGTATACTAATTAAAATATATCACTAATATTCCTTGTGTTAACATAAGACACTAGGCCTAAGTAAAAAGTATCATTAATAGTGGTCCTAATGAATAAAATTCTTCCAGTGACTAAAATGCATTCTGCAACAAAGTTTTCAAGCAATACTTTAAACGTTTTTAGATCATCTATTATTTTGGGAATATAGTTAAAAAATTTTATTCCAGAATAAGTGTGCTTCTCTTAAACTTTTCTAGGTTATGATGAGGTAAAATTATGGTAGCTTTGTTTCTAGTGTTATAAGAGTGAACCTCATTCAAAGTTTTTAATTACGTTTGTAATTTTTTACATAAGTGACTGTATCAAAAATATATTGGCTATGAACTGTCAATATTCTCAATTTGGTAAAATGTTCCTTAACCGAATCATCACTTTTTAATCGCAAGATTGTTCTTAAAGCTTTTTTTTGAAGTTTGAGAATTTTATTTAAATTTTGATTTGAGGTCCCTCCATAGACAGGTATCCTGTAGGATATATGATATTGAATATGAGCGTAAAATACAGTTTGAAGCACTGATAAACTACAGAGAGAAGATAATCGTTTTAGAGCATAGATACCCGAGTTGAATTTTATTGATTATGTGGTCAACATGTGAATCCCAGGTGAGATGTTTATCCACATACAGACCTAAAAATTTAATTTTTCTGCTTCATTTACAAACTCATTATCAATACAAATTTGAAATTCATGGATGTTTCTATTTTATTTTGTTCCAAATGAAATAAAGTTAGTTTTTTCATATTTAAAATAAGACCATTATATACAAAAAAATTTTTGAATTAGATAGTTCAGTGAAAAAGGCTAATTCTAAGTCTAAGCTGGTTTTTGCTGACATAATGAAATTTGAGTCATCTGCGTAAAGACACGATTCATTTTTAATTCCGTCAAACTGACTCAGACAACTGGGCATATTTTGGATGTAACATATAAATAATAGAGGCCCTAAAATTGACCCTTGGGGATTTCCATATTGAATTGCTTATAATTTAGATTTAAATTTTTATATCCTGTTATTTTGAGTTTTAGCAATCTCAACATATTGCTTTCTATTTAATAAGTATGATTCAAACCAATTCAAATAATTATTTTTTATTCCAATTTCTTGCAATTTTTAAATTAATTTATCAATTCCAATTGTTCTATCAAAATTGAGGTGCTAGTAACATTGGGCTACTGGGCAACAAGGTTATCTCGTTACGAGATATGTCCAAGCTACTCACATTTCTTGTCATTTAAGCTTGGACCTGATTGCAAATTTGAACATAAATGTTTTAACACAAAGAAATTTTAATCTGTGAAACCAGGAACCTGATATGTATGTTCCAACATTAATTTGATGCAGATTTATATTGCATTCATATTAAAACACGAGAATTTGGTGCTTGCCTTGCATCACAAACCTTAGGTAAAATCAATATTCAAATATGAAAATCAAGTACAGGAATTGCATTGCAGATTTACTGTTATAACATTTTTAGCATGGAACATGCTTTAGTCTTGACCTAACTGCCTGAAAACGTTACGCGGGAGGGTGACGCGTAACCATGAAAACACAATGACATATCAGTGTTGACTTCAATAATGATTTTATTTGCAAGCGTTCATCAAAGTACATCTTTAGTTTCCATGACAACTCTTGTTAAAAATATACAAAATTAAGTCCTATAGGATTATATAAGATAATAATAATAATAATTAACTTCCTTTCAAGGTGGTAATGAGTCATCGCGTGAGTAAGAACCTGAGCCGCGAAACAATAAAATTTAAAAAGTAAAGATATATTTATATTTTTAAGATGTTTATATTTTTTGTAATTCCTTACATGAAATCTAAAATTCGTTGTTTTCAGCTAAAGCATGTTCCATGTTTCTTGAATTTTAGCCGTAGGCTCTAAGCAAAAAGATCCGGGGGTCCAGGGGGCTTGCCCCCTGGTGAGGCCCGCAGGGCCGAGTTTTTTGGTTTGCCAATTATTGGTACTTCTTACAATATGAAAATCAAGTACAGTACTTGCATTGTAGATTTTATAGTTAAAATATTTGTTAGTTTACTAATTTCAGTTCTCTTACTTACCTTGAAAGTAAATCCCTTAACCGACTTCTACGCTCAGCAGGCCCTTCTCCAAATAAACAAATTGGTTCACCAAGTTGGCGAAGGTTTTTTTTTACTTCAGAGTCGTCTGTGGAAACATTTACTTGACGTGCTTTCTTGCGGCGTTCAAATTCTTCTAACAAGGCTTGTTTGTCTTTAGACATTTCTTCTTCCAAATCCATGTATTCTGAGAAAAAAATTTAAAAGTAACAAACAAATTAATTCACAATTAATTGTTATTGAGTAAAAAACTGTTAACAATTCCAAATTATGTTAGTGCTCATGACATTGGTTGATTTAACAAAAAGAACATTTTAATATATACATTATTATTTCATAAAAGAACCCTCCTATTCAAATTTTTTAACGATCATCACTATTTTGAATTGAAATCAAAAATATATTTTAGAATTGTCTAATAATTATGATATTTCAATTTCAGCCTTTGGAAAATAAAGAAACTATGATATTAAAATTAATATGACATAGATTTGATGAAGCTGAAACTTGATGATAATTAATCTATATAAATAAAGCTTTTGTCTGTAAATTGTTTAGAATAGCATAACATTTGCATAATAATAAGTCAATAAGTCATTTATTCAGTTAAAGTGACAATACAATTGCATTAACCAAGTCAACAGTGAAATGCTGTGTTACAAAATTAAAAAAGAACTATCTGGTTACATAATAAGATGCTATTTATATTTCTTAACTAGCTAAATAACTAAATAAATCTAAGGTGCACAACATGTGCTGAGTTATATTCATATGAATAACTCCTATGAACCGCCAGCAAGAAATTCATGAATGCTGTAGTAAGATCTATCCACGAGAATGGCTCTAAACATTTTTTTTTTATTTTGAAAGGTTTGACTCCAACTTGAGCTCGACAGGTAATTTATTAAAAAATTTGATGCCGTTATAAAAAAGGTGATTTTTGAAAAAAGACGTGCGATGCTGAGGAATTTTTAAGTCGGTACAGTTTCGGAGAAAGTGATTATGAACAGATGGACTTTGACTTGAAAATAATGAAAGGTTCTCCTTGACAAATATCAAACAAGATAATATGTAAATTGAGGGAAATGTCAACAGGTTACTGATACGGAAAATTTCCCTACACGACCTTCGTCTACGGAGACCAAAAATTGCTCCCACAGCCCGTTTCTGGAGCCGGAAAAGGAACAAGGTCCTTGAGTTTTCAGCTCCCCATATAGATACAGCATAGTTTAAATGAGGATAAACTACACCATAGTAAGCGGAAAGCAATACCTCCATGCTGGCAAACCTAGAAAGACGGTGCAAAATAAAAATACCTGAGCTAATCCGTCTACATACGATTTCAATGTGAGAATGAAAATTAAGTGTGTTATCCAGATGGAGACCCAAGAATTTTACTTACTGAGAAATTTCTATTTCATTTACACCCAACAAAATATTTATACCAATGTTATTTTGTGCTCTGTTTGAATTTATGTGGAAATCAAGAATTTTAGTTTTGTCTGCATTAAGTATGAGCAAGTTTTCGTCAAACCATTGTAGCAAATTATTAGCCTCAATGAAGCCACGCATTTCAAGATCTTCCATACTGGAGCCAGATACAGACAATGACGTGTCGTCCGCAAAGAGACATAACTCGCCTGATGTAATACTGCTTGGCATATTTACAAGTTTATTATACCAGATAATGCATAAGCCTTATATCATTTCCTATACGTCAGGTTTTTTTTTTCATGTATCTGAAAATGTGTTTGTCGTGTATACTGCAATATTTTTATTATGGTTATATTTGTATCGTTTACTGAAGTATAGGTATTCAGCTACTATAAAATGTGTGATTTTTAAATAATAAATAAAAGCTATGACACACCCCTAGACACCTCCTCTGTCATCAAATGCATCAAACACAAATGCGGAGTAGAGAAGGACAGACAACAGGAGGGGAGGTAATTGAGCCACTAATTTCTACTTAAAGAAAGAAGCAGGACACTGGTTGCCAAGCAAATTGTGACTGGTGTCTAAGCAAAATATTGTTTTGTTTTTTTGTTTTTTTTTTTTTTTTTTTTTGTAGGGGCCGTACTGTTTTACATTTCAACTAATTTTGTCAAATTTGTAACTGATAATATTTCTGACTGACTGTATAGGAGAACTAAATCTTGAAAACATTACCTGCACTTATTTGAAAGAAATCAATATTTTTACCGTCAGATGTATGAATGTTTCCAGTAGGTGCGGATTCCATTGGCTCAGCACCTGGAGAATTTGCCGGCATTTCTTCCATACTCTCTTCCCCAGGAGGGACCAATTGTGCTGATTGTAAACGAGCACGTTCTTGTTCTTCAATTGAACCATAATGGATTGTTGATTGCTTCTTGACATAAATAAGATCTTCATCGTCAGACATGTTATCTGTAATTCAATATTAAAACAATATAATAATGTAGTGAATGCTGGAAGTAGCAATATCTGAACCTGATGTACTACCCCACTTATCCCTAAGCAAATGCAGTAGCCTACAAGGATGAGTGGTACTTGAGGGCCCATTCGCAGATACAGTAGTCCCTCATTAATCTGACACAATTCAGACCAGATATGAGTTGGATTAGTGAAAAAGCCGGATTACTGGAGTTCATTTGAAAAACATGCTAAATTAATGTAAATTGTAGCTACAAAAGTCAATTTTTACAATAAAGATGAACAATAGTTTCAATGTAGGAAAAGTACGGCACAGCAGTTGAAACAGTGTTATAATAAAATACTTTTACATATGTATGAAAAACAAATTAAAAAGCTCTCAACAGTAGTGTACTCCACAAACGTGGAGTAGCGATAAACTGAACTGACAACTGAGTGAAGTGATATTCAAACAGAATCCAGCCTACTAATAACAAACAAACTGGTCCTCACCTTGTCCCATCCCCAAACAGACTACCTTTACCCAAGATGTATATAATAAATGTTATTTACAACAGTTGTGGTCTCCCAACTAATTAGCTGACAACAAACATTGTTTACTTTTACTTCCTATTTACACAGGAATAGAAAAATTTATAATACGTTTGGTTGAGAATCTAAGAATTTTTGACCAAGGTAATAATTTTATTCCAAAAGCAATTTATCCTATATATAGTCTAACAGTAGGTCTAAACTTGCAATGAAACGTATTTAGCTCCAATCCCTTACAGTACTGCAGTAGTATAATTTTTATCAATGCTGTATTTGTGTCTGTGATGACAGTAGAAAAAAGGACCTAATGAAAATACATTATACATGTAGTGTGCCATTAGCAACTTGTACAGTAAAAACTCACCATCAATCTCTACTACATGCACCTCTAGCAAAGACTCTGACCCAGATTACTGAAATTAAAAAGTTTCCGGAATTAATTTCCAGCGTTAACTAATGTTTTATGTGTAGCAGCATAATACAGTTAGGCCTACCAGATTTATATTACGTCTTTCCTCTAATTTTTTTAACAAGGCCTACTTAATAACAATGACCAGATTATGGGGTATAGAAAATGCATGTAATGGGGTTTACTCGCAAAATTTTACTGTACGTCTTATCATTCATATTAAAGGTACATCAAAACGCCCCTTTTCTTGTTTGTTCATACGGGACATGGAAAGGTCAACAGATTGTTTGCGCTAAACAAACCTTTGCAGGACTGAAACTTAGTAAGGCGAAATAGAACTCTCACAGCTTTCTTCTGCAAACGGAAAACATATTGAGTTTGAGTGCACTCTGCTCCCCAAATTGGAAGACCATATCCAAAATATGCAGAAAATAAAATATCCCTATTAGCAAAGTAAGAGTCTCCGCAAAACAACTTTGTGGAGACTCTTAGCAACCCAAACAGAAAAGTTAGTACCGTATTGTGATTTATATTTCTGGCAAGTTGATAAACAAGCAAAAGTGTTCACACCCTCCATCTTATCGTTGCAGTTTTCACAAAACAATGCTTGCCTCATCAGTTTTCATATCCGTCTTTGGTTTTCATTCCACTTCGACAAAACATACCTTTTGCTTTCTACACGCTACATTTAAGCTGATAGGATATGTCCTTGTCAACTAAACGTACAATAAGACGTTGCATGTAAACCCCCCTACGCACAAGCCTTAGCATTACTCTAGTTAAAATACGTATATGCTTAGGAACTAACCTTACCCCAAAACTGAAAACACTTCTTCAACCAGCTAAATAAACAAGATTTTATTTAAATTTCACACTATGTATAAATAAGGGAGTAATATTTTGGGATTCTACCTCTAAGATTACCAATTTGATTTATTAACCTTTTTAACGCAATACGACAGATATCTCTTTGAAAAAGTAAACAGACCAAACCAGTTATTTGTTTTTTCCATCCGTTTTAATGGGCCTTACGATTCAACTTATGTAGCTCTGATGTACACTGTAGTCTGTGGTTGTCCATGTACCACATTTTTATTTGATAGTTCTTTAGCTCCGTGATTTATTTTTCTATTTAGTCTTAGAGTTTTCTGTTTTTTTTTCTTGTTTTATTTATAGTACATTCATATTTATACGGCCTTCTAGTAGGAGGATGAATATCTCGCAGAGCGCATGCTCAAGGCACCTGTTGCTTAGATATGTGACAAGCAGAAAGTTGCACTTTACAACGGTTACAAGGAATTAAACAGTTTAATACACGGTAACTAGAAAGTACCGTGGTTTAGTCACTGTCCACATATTCATTCGGTAACGGAACTGAACTAACCAACAAAACATTAGATTAGATTGACGGTCCCGGAATATTCTGTTCTTATACTTGTAAACCTATGAGGTTTACTTGACTGCTACACGTTTGCATAAGATTCCCTCATAATTAATAATAATAATAAAATTAAAATAAATATTAACATTAAAAATGAGACATAGGTGTTACTACAACAGGAAATACGGTACAGGAAGTGGGGTTGGTAAAATTTGAGTAGATATCCGGAGAGTGTAAACTCAGAAAGCAAGGGATCGGATGTCAAGGAAGCAGGGTCAGCACTGTACACAGGATGACCAGAATAATAAAATTTTAGACTCAACAAAATTAGGCCGATGAATGCTGATGCGGGGGATATTCAGCGGAAGTCGGAAGGTCCCGCCCATCACAAAAACGGGCCTAAAGGGTGATCCGTAAAAGGACCGCTGATAATAATTGGTTCTTCCGAAATTGTAGGTGTGTTCAGTGAATGGCAGGGGGGATGATATACTAGGGAGAGAGTTAGAAAAGAAAGGGAGTCTGAGGAGAGTTCGACAAATGAGAGGACTTCGGGAAATAGACCAATAGGGAGGACCAGCATCGAGAGGTCCAACTACCTAGACTTCGTCAACCCGCCCTGCAG